>CAUG01000266.1:0-36579 GCA_000442785.1 Papiliotrema flavescens NRRL Y-50378
TGCTGTGATCGAGTGAGCGAAGGGTAGGGCGGGAGCGTACTTGAGAGTGGTAGATTTGGCACAGCTCGAGTTACGTTCGATAAGAGCTCATGGCTCCCCATGATGATTGAGAGGGTCTGACACGCGGGGAGGTTGGGTAAAGAGAGCGCTGCGGCGATACCCCAAGCGATTTCCCGGTCGCACGGCGAAAATGGTGCAGTGCTCCTGTAGGCAACCTGCACGGCCTCGTTAGCATCGAGTGCTCTCCTAAAGCGCGGGGCTTGGTCGGTCAAGGTAAGGGAGCGTATCGCCGCTGTTCGAAGTGCCCGTCGGCGTAGGAGTTCGGACAAGTCGAGCAAGTCTTTGCTCAACGTCTTCTCCCTGTTCTCAGCGGGCCTATCCACAACAGCGAGGGCATTTCACGCACCTGCAAAAGCGGCCGAGCTTGATGGATGCCCAAACCACGTTCTCCCCAGCTTCACGGAGGCTCTTGCACGCCCTTGCGACGTTGGCCGCATCCTTCTTCGACAGACAACCGACGATCTCGTCCAGGACCGATTGAGGCAAAAAAGCTAGGTGAGGATTGGGACGGGTCACGTCTAGCATGATTCCGGTCGCTGATGGGGGAGAGAGGGTGAAGGGACGTATTGTAGGCTGTCGAGGTCAAACGGTAAGAACATTCGAGGTGACTTGGAATGATCAAGCGGCGACTGTTGCAGAATGAGACCTGTGGGTCAGAGCGTTGTCGGCGTAAGGCCGCATGCCCGATTGCCCGGTCGCCCCATATGTCTTCCGGACACAGGGAGATTCGGCCTTTCAATCCTTGTCAATGCGTGTTAGGTCGATGCTCATTAGAACGAGTCCGCTCGCACCCGAGCAAGAGACTTCAGTGGACGCAACGTGTGTAAAATGGAAGGCGCAAAATGAGTGACTTCTCATTGGTGGCATCTTTCGCAAACCGCTATACCGCACAGCTGACGTAGTGCAAGTCGAGGAGCTCCGTACCAGTCAGCGGACCAGGCTGATTCGGCTTAGGCTCAGTTCCACACTCTGTAGCATGTACATGTAGTACGTCAAGTAATTTGTGGTTGACATGGTATGAGCTATGCATGATGGGGCAATGGTCAGTACAACCACATCAGACAATCACGGTGCTATGGATCTTCGCGGAAACCTTTCACCGGAACGAAAGTCTTGGATGCTTCTAGCGTCCGCCAGGCGGCATCCGGGAGTGTGAGGAACCGGTCAGGCTCGAGATCGTTGATATCGATACCGGCCAAATGGTAAACCAAGCGCAAAATCCCGATGTTAGGAGTGTGTCCATCGAAGCGGGCGAGATGTCGCACTACATCCGCTTCGGCCACGAGGATGTGATAGAGGCTGTGTTCGGCAGATTTGAATTGTCGGATCTCCAGCATAGCCCCGTGTCGACTGATGATCCTCGTCAGGTTCGGCATGGTGTCCAGATATTGCGCAAGGGAATGAGGTAGGGCCAGGATCTGGGATTCGTGATAGCTGAGTTCGGGCAGGAGACAGCGGAAGTCAAACGTCGCCGACTGTACGCCCAGTCGATCGGCGAGTTGTGCCTGCCGATCAGCTTCCCCGATCAGTCCATGCTAGTCAGAACAGGCACTCACGAAGTGGTCGATGCCGAAGCGCAGACCCGCCTCGCTGGGCGGAGCGCGGAGATGACAGAGATTCGGGATTCCCCCAGCGTATTTCCAGGTATCAAGTGGCGCTTCGAGCGCCTCGAGACTATGCAGACCGCTACCGTGCTCGCGGAGAGCGTCACGGATCCACGGCAGGATCTTCGTGCCGGCGATGAAAGGTTGTCCCCGAAACTTGAGCTCTTGCAGTGCGGGTGCGTAGGCCTTGAGTAGACTGAGATACCTAGCAGCCGGGAAGCTTGCAGGGAAGTATAGCGTGAGAGACTTGATATTGGCGATTGGCGGGAGCTGGACGGCAACCTTAGAGTGACCGCCTGACCACAGAGCGACCGCGAGTACTCTCGCCTCCGGTGTGATGCACATCCACGATGTAAGGAGGTCGTCAGGAAAGCCGAAGACGTGCAGCGTGTCGCCGGCGGGAAGAGTAGGCATCGTCCGCAGTAAGTGCGTCAACAGAGACTGCTGTTCGATTTCAGTATCGCTCCAAAAGGATTGAGCTGGGCCTTTGTTACTGATTGATTCTTGACGATCGCATTCTACTTGGAGCGAGCGGACAAAGTGCCGACGAGATGGACGGCGAAAGAGACATTCGATGAATATGTGGGTCTCCGCAACAACGTCCTGCATGCTGGCATGAGCAACTCTAGCGTGGGATGGGACCACTCACGAGCGTCCATGCAGAGATAAAGAGGACCAAATCGACGTTTCTGCCGCGTCTTGGAGGGTGCTATGAGTGCGGGCGAGACTGGCGACCCCGGCTGAGTCGAGAAAGGCGATGATGATCTTCAGGACCGGTTTATGAGTAGTGAGAGCTAGGAAGCGAGAGGTATGATGCGGGGACATTCTGAAGCGCTTCTACGAGTAATATGTTCAGCCTCTTCTATTCTCTCTTGTGTCAACCTCGAGTCGCGTGCTGGAAGATGCAGAAGAGTGAACAAGCGGAGGGGTTTCGGGGTGACCTCTCGGTAACCTTTCTACCCGCGACACAAACGGGGATCGCCGAGTCGCGAAGCGGACAACTTGTTTCGGTCCCCCGTTTGACGCTAGCTGTTCGCCGGGGCATGCATCAAGCGAAGCCCGTCTCGCTGATGACTTTTCACTTCATCCCTCGTTCCGCTCAATCACGTACGACTGCGAGCGAGCGCATCTTCGGGTGATGCTTCGTAAGGAGGAGTAGTACAGCTATGACGGGGGACAGACGGAATGGTACCGCTATAAACGGGGAGCTCACGTATCTCCCGTCCTTTCTTCTCGTGGAGGGATGGGTCGAAGAGGGGCATACATACTGCGATGTGGAATGCATGAATTGTTGTATGACTTTACGATTGGTGCTCGGAGACTGTTCAATGGGCTCAAATTTGAGAACCAGCACTTCCAGCTGCGGGCACGTGGATCACGGATGAATGCGTGTGCAGCAGGATGCCGCTTATTGCCGGGCAGCGCATTCAAATGTCGCTCAGCGAGCAGACAAACCACACGATTCCACACATAGCTGCGGACACCAACGCTGTGTATGCCCTGATGGCTCTGAGACCTGTTAGCTCGCTGTCCACGACGTCCATCCTCATCTCGTAGGGGGTCTGAGAGAGCAGAAGAGGGCGCGAAAAGCGGAAGAGATGGGGCTACGCTTCCCCTCTACCATGCAATACACGCGCCACACGCATCTATGACATTGCTTCTTGTTCTCAGCTCTCGGCCGACCAGCCCCCTTGCGACTGGGCGGCCTGGGAAGTAGGGGGATGCGAGGATTTGTGCCACCTTTGTTACGGCGGTACGGGAAGGACTAAAACGCCGTTTTGGGCGTGTGCGCTGGTTTAGTGCCACTTTGGGTAGGGGTCGCAGGGGTCCAGGTCCGAGTGTGGCACTTGGCTCACCATCCATCATACCCTCACTCAACCCACCCATTACGCACCCTCACCAACCTATTGCTTCACCGTTATCCCATCCCCCTTCCTTGGACGCATCGCCGTATTTTCACACCCGCCTGAGACCCCGACATAGCACATTCATACCCCTAGACCGCGCACTGCTCACTTCTTGACGCCCGGCAGGACGGTGGCCCATATCTCGTCACCGCTTACCGAGGAGGCAGAATGACATCAAACCGTCCTTCCTCGGCCCACTCATATCACCACCAAGCTTCCGCGTCCCCGACATTACCCACACACTTGCCACACCCCTCACAACATCATTACCAGGGCGGCCATCACCATCCACAGCAGTACATCGCATCGCCCATGGCCGACTACCGGCATAACGCAGATCAGAATAGGCACGGTGCGATACCGCCACACACCGGAACTAGCCACCACCACCCATCCCATCCCCATGCACCCCAGTCACATCACAACGGCCCTCCAGGATACGTTGCGCCGCGAGAACGAGATCACGAGTACGAGAGGTTTCACTCCTCTGGCAACGGAGGGATGCCAGGACGTTCGACGCCAAAGGGAACAGGCGGAGGATCCGGAGCTGGGGGCTACTGGAGACCACAGGACGGGCAGCACCCCCCGCCGTCGCATGGACACGCCCGACCATCAACGTCGGACGCACCCTTGTACCCTGGTGCGGTGGAAGCGAACGGGCACGCTGCGCATCACATACACGCCGCTCCAGTCGCGACACCACCGCCTGCCTCGCTGGGTAGTGGCATCAAGTTGAACTTCAAGCGACCGGCGGCGACGCAGGATGTCGAGCGATTTGAGGACAGCGATGCTGAGGCGAAGGAAGGGCGGGCGAGAGAGACAGACAGCCCGGGTTCGGTGGGAGGATCAGGCAAGAAACGTAGGAGGGTCCTCGAGTGGGTGTTACTGCACACTGTCATACCACTCCCTTCCTGCCACATCCGCCTCGGCGATCTCTACGGGTCATTATTTATGCCCTCTTTGGCCGCATAGAGGGCTACACGATGCGCAGGAGTAGTGGAGGAGAGCGCGCGCTGAACAAGCAGAGTCGCCCCCAACCCCGGCCGGTCATCCCGCTCGCGCAACTCTACTCCCCCTGTCCTTCACATCCACGCCCCCATCCCTCACACTTCCGGCAACACCCGCTCCAACACGTCTACCCCCGGTCCAACAGCACCCCCGGCTCAACGTACATCTGGAGCTGGTGCCGGTACGACGTCCCCCCACGCCAATCTCCCCGCTTCGCTGCACATTTTTGCCCCTCCACCAGACCCCTCACTTCCACAAGCCCTGCAAGATATCCTCCCATCGTCGTCGGCCACACGTCCCGCAGCTTCCTCTTCGCGCCAGACTGCTACATCTGCCGCGACGACAGGTCGGCCAGACGCCAGCGCCGACACGCTCCTGCGAGAGGCGGGCGAGGGATTTGAGAACCGACGGTCAGGTCGAGCGAGGCAGCCGGTCCTTCCGCCAGAGAATCTGCGGGCCGGCGTGAATGCAACTGGGAAGGGCGTCAAGGTGGGCAATCTGCCTAAAGACGACAAAGACGGCAAGGTGCCACGAAAGAAGGGCAAGAGGAACGCGGATGTAGTATGTCGGTCTTGTTTGTGACTCGATCATGAGCTCACCCCAGCCGAACCAGGACTTCTGCTCGGCGTGTCGCGGCGTTGGCAAGTTTCTATGCTGTGATGGCTGCCCGCGGTCCTTCCACTTTATGTGCCTCGAGCCGCCGCTGCAGGTGGACGAGCTGCCGGAGGAGGAGACATGGTACTGCAAGGAATGCTCTGTTGAAAGGGTCGGTGTGGCCTCCGATTTGGAGGGACGTATGTCTGACGAGCAGGCACCGAAGCGTCAACCTTCCCCTCAGCGCGAACCCAGGCCTATCCCCACGGTGTTCAAGCAATTGACCAGGCGCATCGAAGAGGAGAACCCGGCAACGTTCAAGCTACCTCTGGACATCCGGCAGTTCTTCAATGGAAGTGCGTCGACAATTATGCTGTATCATGCTTTATTGCAGGCGCTGACAGGCAGTTGCTACGGACTCGCGGGGCAACTATGTTGACCAGGAGGAGACGCGGACTAAGTACGAGTGAGTATTACTATTGTATCCCGTATGACAGTGCTAACCACGCCCTATTCTCACAACACCAACTCACTACCCGCTTGTCACACGTCACCTCTGCCCATGCCATGACCCCGTCATTCTCATCGCTCTCCCCTTCTTTCGCCTCGTCATCGCTATCATTGCCATTCTCCCGCCAGCCGCCGAGGATTCCAAGAAGAACGTGACGGGACCCGACTCCGCGACGCAAAGGCTCGCCCCGTATCCTGCTACGTCTGCGGCGGCTCCTCCATGCCCCTCCGATCACACACCACGGACCCGGAGTCGACCTGGCGGCAGATCGTCTCGTGCGATTACTGCGCCCTACACTGGCACCTCGACTGCTTGTCCCCTCCGTTGGCTAGCATGCCAAATGCTGGGCGCAAGTGGATGTGTCCCAATCACGCAGAGCAGGTCATGGTGAGTAGCCTGTGCGAACGGCAATGTGGACTGTGAGGCTGATGTCAGAACCGGAAGCGGACTGTCCGAGGCGGAGTGGAGACGGTCGATATTGACCATCGTGGCATGAGGAACAATGGGAATATCACGGTCGTCCCGGATCCCGAGGCGCGCGAGTTGATGGATTACGAGGACATGATCATCAACAAGAAGAAGTACCGCGTGCCGGAGAAGATCATTCGGCTCGACTTCTGGGACAAGCTGGGTCTGACCAAACGGTGAGTCAGGAGTACGGCGGGGTTTAAACATAGGGTGGCCGCTGATGGTAGGGGCAAGAAGGTTGCACCTGCGAAGGGCGGCGATGGTGTCTTCAAGCGGAGGAGCGCGTCGAGTGACGGATCCGACGCCGTCTCGGAAGCGGACAGCGACGAGGGCGAGGAAGAGGAGGACGAGCTGATGTCCATCGATGTGAGCTGGCCGTTTCGACCAGTGATGCAACAAGCTGACATCGCAGGCAATCGAACCTTCCCCGGCGGATATCGACGCGGCCAACCTCGTCTTGAGCCTCTTACGAGCCACGCCCTCGGTCGACACGCCATCGAGGTCCGGACAGTCAGCCATGTCCGTCGGCACCTCCACGACTTTACAGCAAGCGCAGCAGGGGGCCTCGAGAAGCAACACTCCCAGGTCCGGCACGCCTGCGTCGGCCGCTGGGGACGCAGCGTCGATTGGGAATGGTAGTGCCGGTGGAGGTACGCCGAGGATCATGCTGAAGATGTCGCGGCCGGCTCCATGACGTGCCTGATTGTTACGCCTTGATACGGCGAAGCAGGAGCAGGGGTCTTTCCGCGCCGAGCAACACTTTCCGTGCCGAGCAACAAAGGCTGTGTCACGTTGGGTGATGTCGCTAGAGGGCGGGGTGCCAAGATGCTGGAAGACGCGTTGTTCATGTTGCAGCTATGCAATGGGTGGGGATTAGCTTGTATGGTCATGTCGATGCAGTCATGACGGATATCCGCGCTGCGGCGCGTTCTCGCTGCCTGCTTCAGGCCGGGCAGGCTGTTCCCGCGCATAGAACGCACGCGAATGGCTCAATCGGTAGGTCATGCAGGATGATACATCAATGTGTTGAGTGAAGTAAGGTATGTATGCTACAATGTGACTGCACCTCCGTCGTTCCTTGTCTCGTACGCGAAGCGACTGCGGCTCGCTCATCCCGCATGCTCGATAGCCCGCTCGGCCCGCTGCCCGGTCGCGCGCTCCGCAATCGCCCGCAGCTCTTCCCAGCTGCGCCGCACAAACGTAACAGTGTCATCCTCCTGCTTCTCCTTCCGTTCATCCCATTCCGCGCTGAACAGCCGGATGGCCCTCATTCGCTCCTCCAACTTGGTCCCCAGATCACCCAGCACGGCATCCACCAGCTCATCTCGGCCTGGAGCCCCGCCTGCCTCGCCAGCCGAGTTCTCGGCAGTCCCAATCGTCGACCGTATCTTCTTGACGAGCCATATTCCCGTCGACCGCCATTTGGCCTGGGCCTGCAAGTCCAGGTCCCGTGCCGGCAGGGTAACATCGATGCCCGTGTAAATCCTCATCGCCGTGGACCACGAGCCGCTAAGCGCGCTGCGACGTACGACCCCGATGCGCAAGCCGAGAGGTACGGCATCGCCTGCATTGTCCATATCATTGAGTGTGATCTCCGCGCTGGCGAAATCGTGCGCCCGCACGGCAGAAAGAAGGTCGATCATCCTTCTGGTCGATGCGGAAAGCTCGGCTTGTCCGCCTTCTCGTGTGGTTTCCGCCAAAGCAGAGTGCTCGACGGGCCCGGCCCCGGCATCCGTGGTCGAAGTGTCCGGCCTGGATTTGACCAAGACGAGATCCTTGAGCTGGTCCAGGACCTTCCAATTTCCAGCGAAGCAGATCTCCCACAGATGATCCGTGGACACCTCGATAACGATCCCATGGTCGGCGAGGTACTTGGTGAACAACTCTCCCTCGGCCGGGTCCTCCTTCATCACGTCCTTAACGTAATGCTTCACATCCAGGATGTGCCCTTGAATGCCCTTCAGCCGGCTGCCATCGGTTTTCGCCATCGTCGTCGCTCCCTCGCCGAGGCGTACGAGGTATATCCGCGCAAGGGTGAGCTGCCTCGCAACGGTATGCTCCGCCGTCCTCGCATAGTACGTGACGATGCTGTCGATCATCGCTATCGCTTCCGTGTCGTCTGGTCGCTTGCATTTGAGGAGCTTGATCATTCCTACCGCAAGCGAGGGCGTCAACCGCAGTGTCGTCTTCCACGTCTCGCACAAGCCCATGACTGCCTCGACCTGCTCCGCCGCGACCATACATCCCAAGAATTCGCCATGATGGGGCCGAAATTCGTCCGGCGGTAGCTTGAGCACATCGTTCAACAGCTCCGTGAGGACACGCTTGTTGGGCCGGAGCCTCGCCATTCGCATGATTTGGATGGCCGATGGCGGTTCGTGCGAGTCGGGCAGCTGCAGGTACCACTCCGACCCGCGCGCGACCTCGTTGTTCTCCAGGAACATGTTGATGATCGTCGAGGGGAGCCTCGGGGAGTTGGGTAATCGAGCAAAGCGAAGCAAGAGCTTGCCGGCCCATTCCATGTGCGCCGGGTTCTTTCCGGCGATGTCGACGCGACACAGCTGGAACAGCGTCTCGGGCACATATCGCGTCACTCGCGTGCGCTCCATGATCGACAATAGTTCCTCCGCCATCCCGTTTATCCGATTGTACATCCCGTAAGTGAGGCAGCTGCGCAGCACCATTGAGAGGATCAAGATTCGTTTCGCCTCCGGGTGATTCGGGTCCGTCCGTCCTGAAGCGGCTTGAGGTAGACAATCCGCCACGATCAGCCGCTGGAGCATCGCCAGAGACTGATCCACCTTGTCGAGATTGAGCATGTGCAGTATGAGCGCGAAGAATGGCCACGATTCCTTGGGCTCCCAAATGTCCGTGGCGTTGATGAGAGCTGTGTATATCTCCGGAACGAGCTCTGTGTTCCCCTCGGTCATCAACGCGTTTGAGATCAAGCGAATGGCTTGGATGGACAACGGCGGGAGTCGGCCGTTCATCAGATGTGGTCGGATATGCTCGTACATCGCAACGAGAGCGCTGGGGCGTAGGAGCGATCGCGTCTCGGCGTCGAGCTCAATGATCCGGTGGATGGCCTTGAAATCCCCCGAGCGGATGAGCACGTCGGACGCAAAAAGCTGGTGCATCCCGCTAGGTCGAAGTGCGGCATATATCTCCGCGACCCTTGGTCGGATGTATGTGATGAATTGAGTGAAAGATGAGCGCGATCGCAGCGCCAGGAATGCTAGTCCTGGATCGATGGACGATGTCCAGTCGAGGTCGTACGGGCTGGGGGCCCCTCTTGGCATAGGCACGGAAGAGGTCCGTCGGAAAAGTCCAGCCGTGTTTGATATTGACAAGGCAAGATTACGTGCGGCTTTGTCGGACCGAGGTGGCACGGCTTGAGGAGGCGCATCGGTAAGCAGCGCGTCGATGAGCTCGGTGTCGGTTGCGTAGTTGAGAGAGGCAACGATGGGGTCGCCCGAGGGGAACAAGGGGAAGTCGTCGAGTGTGAGATCGGACGAAGAGGCCAGCGGAGAGGGTACGTTGGCCGGGGAGGTTGACTTGCGTAGGGGAGTGGTGATGGCTCGTGAGGGTGCGCGAACGGGTCGCAATGTCGCAAGCCATGGTTTCAAGCTGGCCTATCAGCAAGCGTCGGCGCGATGATCGATTTGGGCTCACCTCGACATTCTGTGACACCGTGTGAGCAACCCCTGACTCTCGAGAGTGCTCCAAACGTGGTGTCGCTGGTGATGAAAGATGAAAGTGAGTTGATCAGTCGTCGGTCGGCTCGCCCGAAAGAATCAAGATCCGATCACCTCGTTCACGCTGAATTCACCGAGATTTACCCGTGGGTATTCAGATTTCCCTCCAGTCCATGAGATCAGCATCATCAACAGTCCTCTCTATCACAACGCGCTATTGTCATAATGGTAAGCTAGCACAGGGAACTGAGGAACCAGGCTCACCAGCCAGCCTCGCGCAGCCAAAACATCCAGCTCGAAGAAGCATCTCCCCGCAGCCCAGCTTGCCTCGAAGCGAAGCTTTGCGGTCCCCGACAACCAGGTCGAGAAGCTCCTCCCTGCTCACGACGATAGGCACGCGCCCGAGGCCGGCCCGAGCGTGAGCCGTTGCACAAAGCGATCTGACGAGTACTAACGTCAGTCTGAGCTGGGACCCAGCGATGTGTCCTTCTCGAAGCTGAAGAAGGGAAAGCTGCCCGCTTCGTCATGTAAGTCGATAACGTCAAGGCAGCAGAGCTCTCAGGATCTGGCGTGCTGACGCCTAGTGGTCCCCGATGTGCCCTTGCACCCTTATTCCCGCTCTCATAGCCGTCGGGAGAAACGCAAAGCGAAGCAACAGCTGGCGGGAGGCAAGCTGGACAATATCGCTTCCGCCCTGTCAGACATGATCGACGATATCGACGTCCCGCCTGGCTTGCAAGATGTGAAGCCTTCCAACAAGAAGACGGGCATGGCGCAGGACCACAGTGCGGCTAGACGAAAAGAGGAGAAGGGTAAGATCGGAGAAGGCAAGGGCAGGACGCTTTCAGAGACGGGGCGTCGGAAACAAGTGTGAGTCCGGCTTGCAGAGCCTGCCCTCGCCATATGCTGATCATCAGTGCTCTGGAGGCGAAACGGATACCGGCGGTGATGGAGCATCCAGCGTACAAGACGAATCCTTGGGCTACGATCAGGCTTCACGCCAGCAACACGTTGTCGACGAACAGCGTGCCAGGCAAAAAAGAGCCGACGCGGCGAGCCGGAGGTATGGACGTAGAGCCGTGACTCCGAGGGAGACTGGGAGACATCAAAATCCACATGCAGATCGCCATGCTGATCGCCTCTGGTGTTACCCGTTACTCTTCCAATGAGGCAACAATTCGCTTTCTTGCCGGGCCCTACACAGGCTGCGTGACTCCGCCGCAAGTGTGTGCACTGGGCTCACAATTTATCATCCTCGAGGTCAGGTTTCGCGTGCTTACCCAAGTGCCACCCCCTTGTCATCCCAGTGTGGGGGACGTGTGAGAGCTTCCTTGACGCACGTCACGAAATCCTTGCGCCTTGAGGAGGAGCTGCAAAGGGTGTGAGAGAGACAAAGGACAGAGACGGTCATTGTGCTGTAGTCCTCTGCATCACAAGCCCCATCACCGATAGAAGGCTG
Organism: Papiliotrema flavescens NRRL Y-50378; assembly: GCA_000442785.1. NCBI lineage: Eukaryota > Fungi > Basidiomycota > Tremellomycetes > Tremellales > Rhynchogastremaceae > Papiliotrema > Papiliotrema flavescens. The sequence continues at coordinate 11,307 of CAUG01000266.1, forward strand.
CGGGATGGCCTCCCCTCGCATTCAATCGTCCTCGCTCATTTTCCATCACCACCACTCCAGCTACCACGCACTGCACCGGCTGATTTTCTGACGTCACTCACGCATGACTCCTCGGCACAGCACTGTTGTCCTGGCCGCGATCGCTCTGTTGATTCTTGTGCCGGTTATTCACTTCGCGACTGACTACAGCAAGCTGTCCACCAGTCTTTTCGCCTCACAGCCATGGAACTTGCCGTCCGCTTCCCCTAGGGGCAACCCAGCCCCCTTGAAGCTCTCTCACGCTGATGAACTTTTGGTAAGTGGCCATCGTACTTGCACCAAGCCCTGTCGTCCCAGCCTGACATGAAGTACACCGTCGGGAACACCGAGTACTTCTCCCCAGTCGCGCGACCGATTGCGTCTTTCTCCTTCGTCGCTTATTCCGACAGCGAAGCCCGTTCACAGGGCCATCGGCCGGTGACAGTCATCCGAATGCCGCTCTACTTGACAGAGATCGACCCAGATGTGCTCCAGCACCTGATCGAGAAAGCTCTAGCTGCCGATGACGTCCTGAACGAAGCGTTCCTCGAGACAGTCATCCTGCTGCCACAGCTCGAAACGCCAGGAAGTAGCACAACGATGACTCTGCTGCAAGTCGAGGCCCTAAGGATGCTTGTCAACACGTATCAAGTTAAGCAAGTCTATGTGGACCCGACATTCTACCTCCCGCGCAAGGTTCAGCTGTACGACATCGGCCTCGAAGTGCACCGGCTTTACCCTCCTCTGCTGACGGTCCCAAGCCTCAACGGACCACACCTCGCGAGTTTTCACCAGAACGAGGAGGTCGTAGACCTGTATCCAGTGTACCGGCTCTACTCAGACCGCAACAGAGCCTTTCTCTACGGTATCTATCCCTCTGTAGGGCCTCAAGACAGCGAAGAGACGTGGAAGGCCTTTCGACACGTCGATCGTCTTGGATACAACCTCATACCAGTCCCCTCTAAGCTGTACACGTTTGACAAGTCGAATGGTGTCGCGGGAGAAAGGATCGCGGTGAAAGGTGATGTCATAAGCGAGCACTGACTCATTGACGCTGCAGATCTCTACGACATCAAGGGCGTACCCACGGACGCGGGTTCACGCGCGTATGGGGAGCTGTACGGTGCGGCGAATGAGTCGGCTGTGGCAGTGAAGCGGCTCACGTCCCTCGGGGCCCACTTAGTGGGGAAGACCAAGACTGCCGCGTAAGTCGAGGATACTTCTTCACGAGCTCGTACTGACGACGAAAAGCTTTGCAATTGGCGGCAGAGGAGTGAGTTTTTCTCCTGACCAGAAGCGTTTGGACGCATGTATAGTCAATCACTGACGGCAGCATGGCGATACAGTTGATGAACAATAGTGAGATTGGGAAGTTGCCGGTCAGACGAGCGTTATTGACGTAGCCCCTTTTCCCCTCGAGGAGATGGATGGCAGACTGCCGGGGGATCATCCTCGGGGTCGGCCGTCGCCATGAGTGCGTATGGGTGGCTGGACTTCGCAATAGGGTCGGACACAACCGGTGAGTGCATACAATTGGGACCACACGCGTAAGCTCACGTGAAGGCTCGGTGCGAGGGCCAGCCGCTCTCACTGGGCTGTACGGCAACAGGGTATGCGCTGCGATTCATTCGCCTCCAGCTGACCTCATACTGTAGCCCACGACCGGGATCCTCAACATGACTGGAGTGATACCACTGCACTCTTACTCCGACACCCCAGGCGTTTTCGCGCGGTCCCCGGACAGCTTTGCCGCCTTTCTGGGCGCCTGGTGAGTTTCAGACGTTGCTTGTAGTGCAGGACAACAACGACAGGTACGGCGAGCCATTGCTCAAGACCGGCCGTCACTCGGAGCTGCCCATCTCGATCCTCGCAGCGGACGAGTACCTCATGCAGGCAAACCCCGAAGCACAGACGGTGATAAACTCATTTATCCACCAGCTAGAGGAGAAAATGCAGCTACAGGTCACGCATGTCGATCTGGACGCGACGATGTCAGAGGCTGGCTACACCGAATCGACCCTAGACAACATGACGGAAGGGTTCAGTCAAGCCATCTTCTGGTATGTTGACCTATGGGGCCATAAACGGCCTCTACGAATCTGACTCTGCGCTCATATCTAGGTGGAGCTGGACACATGTTGGCAGCCGTTTCCGCACAGACTACTCCTCAGCCCACGAGGGAAGACGTCCCTGCTGGATCTGGGTGTGCGACACCAATGGGACCAAGCCGAAGCGTCCATGTCGTGGGACAAGTATCGCGCTAACATGAGAACCGTGCAAGAATTCAAGACTTGGTTCAACGGCCATGTCCTACCTTCCAACGAGACAACCTGCTCGCAAAGCATGTAAGTCAGCGGCACCGCCAGGGCTTCCTTGAAAGGGCATGACTAAGTGTAGCATGCTGATCGCTCTTGGCTCGGGTGGGGAGCCCCGTTACCGTGAGGACGAGCTCAACGAAGGCGCATTCGACCGGGACACGTGAGATACACCTATACCCGATGACTTGGCCGTGCTGATGACAGAAACTTGTTGAGCGACTACCTGTCAAGTCTCACCGGCGGCGTGGACTACACGGTACCCATTGGGCAGGTTGAGTACACCAGCGCGATCACCAAGGTCAGGGAGAAGAAGGCTGTCAGCATCAACCTCATGGCGCACCCGGGCTGCGAGTGAGTTTCAGCCACCACGTCGGGGTCCGAGCAATCTCAGCCTGCGGCCGACATCTTTGCTGACTGATAGCTTCATGCTACTCGATTTCGTGGACCAGCTTGCCGAGGTGAGTCGAGCCATAAGTGCCTTTCCGGAACGGTGGCCTCAGAGCTATACAGCTGAACATTCAGGCTGGTCTCATTCAAGGGGTCAAGACGGGTCGGTTCGCCTTCTGAGACGGCTTGTGCGGGGACGTGGCAAGATCTGTGCTTCCCATTGGCGAGAAGGTCTGACATTGATTGATGCATTTCGAAACATTGCTTCCTTTCCTTGATGACTACTCTTAGGTCCCGGGATGTTACCCGAAGCGGCGTTTGATGGCATCAGAAAGGGCTTGAAGGCGGTGAAAGGCGACTCATGTGACGGGGGAAAGGATGACGCTGGGGAGCAGACGAAGACGGCAGTGAACGGATGAATGCAGGTCGTCAGCGCACCGTGGAAGCAGCGTTGGACGGTGATCAGCTTTCTACGTATGTAAAGGGACTTGAGGAGGAAGGCTCTCCACTACTTGCTCAAAATCCATGTCGGGGCACGGGCGACGATCGACGCGTGCGCAGGTACCAGTCGAGCTGTGAGCTGACGCGGCAGACAAAGGAGCGCCTTCTCTCCTCCCTTCAAGCTACTTCACGGATCCCTCGACGAGTGTTCTTTGTCCTGCTCCATCGTTGTGCTCCTGGTTGACCTGGGGACTGCGGGTATCTGTGCGTACCTCCCTCGATACTTTGCATGCTTTGACCTGCGCATCAATTACATTTCCTGCCATCATGGCCGACACGGACTCGGATGCGCCAAACAGCCCCATTATCACTTTTCCCGATAAGGATGACGTTATCCTGAGTTCCACGGCCACAGCGTGCGGCTGGCCGTACCGCAAGATTCACGGCAGTATCAAGTCGGTGGCGTTTCCTACTTCACTCCCACTGACGCCGCCGTCGCGTACGCGCACCTCGGCAATCTGGCAACGGAGCTCATCCCTGACCAGAGCCAGCAACCTTTCCCCGTGACTGTCCTGCGAGTGACTGGCTCGAGTGATCCTTCGCGGCCCGAACGCCTCGTGCAGCATCTGGAGGATGCGCTCCGTGAAGACGATGCCTTGAACGAAGCTTGGACGCACACGATCTTCCTCACGCTCGACACGTCGCAACACTCTCGAGAGGAAATTTGAATCGATTGCGCGGAGATAAAAGCTATGTTGCACCGGTTTCCGCACTCGCGTATCGGCGTCGAGGCCCTTATTGCCGTTGAGCCCACTATCGATCTCTTTGCCGAGAGGTTGCGGCGGATAGAGTTCGATCGCGGCTCCGGCTTCACGATGTCCTTGGACGGACCATACCTTGCCACGGCTTCTGTGGAGAACATCCAGCTATTCCCTGTGTATCGGCTGTACCCAGACACTCAGAGAGCGTTCATTTCCGGCATGTACAAGCCGGTACAGCGGCCATCGGAGGATGGGGCCTTCTACAAGCAGTTCCGTAAAGTCGACAATGATGGAAACCTGCTCATTCCTGTTCCGTCGAGGTTGTAAGGAGGTCCGACGTCCGAAGCGGAGCCATTCGGTGGTCATCGAATTGCGGTCAAAGGTATGATTCGGTTAAATCGGCATGCGGCGGAGCTGAAATGTAGATCTTTTCGACGTGAAAGGAGTTGTCACCGGTGCAGGGAGCAAAGCCTACGCTGCGCTCCATGGACCTGCGGGTGCCACAGGCTCGGCCTTGCGCCGCTTAGAGGATCTTGGCTTCAACTTCGTCGGTAAGACCAAGACGTCCATGTAAGTTCTTGCGACTGGCGTGCTAGATTGGTTGCGGTGCTGACCTACAGGTTTGCGCATGGCAGCCGAGGGGTAAGTCTGCTGCGGCGGCCCTATGGGAAGCTCATATCTAACACGGAGACACAATGGAACGCCATTAGTGAGGGATTTCTTTCGACCCACCGTTCGCAGATAGCGATACTGAGCTGCAGCCCATTCTCGGCGCGAGGAGATGGCTGGCAATCTGTCAACGGTTCTTCAACAGGCTCCGCGTGCGCGATGACTGCGTATCCGTGGCTGGACGCGGGTATCGGGTCCGACACAACGGGTGGGTTGGACCATGGATTATGGTCGGATTGGCTGATCATCAGGTTCGATCCGAAGTCCAGCTGCGCTTGCAGGTCTGTACGGCAGCAGGGTATGTCTCAGGCGGCCTCTCAGACGACGCAGTAGCTCACGTCACCCAGCCATCGGCAGGCTTGATTCCGCTCGACGGGGTCATCGAAGGTAGCAAGTGGGCTGACACCGCGGGGGTCCTCGCAAGAGACCCCAAGCTCTTCACCAGCCTTCTGCGTGCTTGGTAAGCCAGCTATCATTCTTTGGTCGCAATTCACAGACAGGAACGAAGGCTTCCGACCGGTGCAGCAACCCCACACGGCTCTCCCAAAGCATCTGTGGGTTCCGTCCAAGTGGCTCGACGAGCAGACTCCTCCGGCTCGGGCAGTGGTTGAGACGTTTCTGAACAACGTTGCGAGCCAATTAATTATGCAACTCTCCGACTACCCCGTTGATGACAAGTTGGACAAGCTGGGTTGGAGCGCGGGTTCGGCGCAAAATCCAATCCTGACCGCACTTCGCGAGACACTCCGGTACAACGGCTGGAAAGCAACCGGACAGCCCTTCATGTCTGAGTACCGGCGATTACATGATGGCCGCTCTCCCCCACTGGATCCGCTGGTGAGAGAAAGGTGGACGCTTGCTGAGAAACAAGAATCTAGGCTCGAAAGTGCGTATTGCGAGAACATCCAGATATTGGAGGCCTTCAAAGAGGCTTTTGGTCGGGATATTCTGCCGTCAAATGCCACAACTGGGTCCGAGGGCATGTGAGTGTTTGGTGTGTCTCGAGTCAGCTAACAGCCCCCAGTCTGGTCTGTGACATCGGGTCCAAGGGTCACCCGGTTTACAGAGAAGCCGCTCTCAACGAAGGCAGCCCCCCTGATCAGTAAGTGGAGGTGATCACCAGCCCTTCTTTGTTCACGTGCCAGGGACCTTGGTATGCCATCGTTGATGTCCACGCTCTCCGGATGCGTCGACTTCACGATACCGATCGGTCAAGTCCCGTACGCCAGCAAGATGACTGGCGTGGAGGAGCAGAAAGCGGTCACCGTCAGCCTGTGCGCTTCGATCGGCTCCGAGTAGGTGTCCAGTATCTCTATTCTATGTCACATTCTCATGACAGCTCGATGCTACTTGATTTCATCGACAAGCTGCACAAGGTAGGTCAGGAACCGACGCCGTCCGGATTGTTTTGTCGCTGCGAGACGCGCCACGGCTGACCGGCAGGCAGGTCTCGTCCATGAAGTCCAGACAGGTCGTACACCATTTTGAGCGCTCACGTCTCGCTTTATGCCTGTGTAGTGCGCTTGTGTATACAAACCTCGCTCCGTCGGTCTGCATGCATCCGCTGTACCCAATTACCCCATGATTCGTGCGAGCCCGGAGACTGATCCTGGAACTACGAGATTTGAAGGGCGATCAGGAACTACTCGGTCTGGTTCGTCGTTGCGACGATGGACATGAGGCTACTTGTTGGCTGTCAACGAGTCTTCGCCACTGAACCTCCTCGCGCCACTCGCTCGTCTCTGCCGAGGGTGAAGATGCACCGTGAGAGAGGTGCGGTTGTTTGGTTCTTGGCTGCTCTTATCTGGAAATGCGCTAACCAACAGCTTATCTCTGCCCGGCCCTCCTTTTCCATCCGCTCCCCTCCTTTGGCGCCCGTCCCCTCCTTTGGCCCCCTCCTTTCATGGGGCGGCCCCCGATCAACGCCACGCCCAATGCAGTCCCTTCCAGACCATCAGCTATCCTTCCATATGCATCTCGACTCCTTTGTACTTTACTCTCACCATTACATTGACCGCATCGTCCCATGGAACACCAGGCGAAATGGCTCCTCTTACGCGTCCTCATGATGGTATCGTTGTGCACGCCGCTAGTCTTCCTCCATTCGGCGTTATTACTCCTCCCGGGTAGTCTGCTCAACTTCTTCTACACGTCAGCCCCTGGTCCCGCCCCGACACCATACAATGCAAACAGCGCTGGACTTCAGCTCGAGCACTCGGCTGAGCTATATGTGAGCGCTTCGCGTCAGCGACACGAGACCTGATGAGGCGCTGATGTCAGTATCAAATGAGCAACATATCGTACTTCACACCGACAGACACAGCCATCACCCGCCTGTCCTTCGCTTCGTCTTCGGCTATTCTATCGTCCGCGCTACACCCGTCGACCGGCCCCTTTCCCATCACTGTCCTTCGCGTCCCGGTCATCGGCGGCACGATCGACACCGAGGCCATCTCTGCGGCAGTTCAATCCGCGCTGACGCTCGACGATGTCATAAGCCCCAGCTGGATGCAGACGATTGTCCTCCAAACAGCCGCAAGCGAGCCCTCGGCGCACATCACCGCGGACGCGACGCTACGGGCCGTGCTCGACGAATACGATATCAGGCGCGTGCTGCTTCCCGAAGATATCCGATTGTCCAGCTCGAGCTGGCTACACGGCATCCACATCGACTCTCTGGCGACGTACGACGCGTCCGCCGACCTCAACGGCCCGTACATCGCAAGCGCGACGGACGATGGAGGGCTGGACGTCTACCCGGTGTACCGCCTGTACCCGGACACGTACCGGACGTTCGTGTATGGCATGTACAAGCCGGTCGACCAGTGGGCAAAGACTGCCGGGGTGCGGTACAAGACTTTCAGGAAGATGGACCGGCTGGGCAATCTGCTCGTACCCATTCCGTCGAGGATGTACGGCAGTGGGACCGGCGCACTCGCGGGGAAGCGCATCGGTGTGAAAGGTGTGTGCCATCTCGTATTGCTGTGACTTGGCTGATGCCAGATTTGTATGATGTCAAGGGCGTCACGACCGGGGCGGGTAATCGGGCTTATGCCGCGTTATATGGCGAGGCCAGAGAGACAGCTAGCTCGCTGGTCACCCTAGAGCGGCTCGGAGCGGTGTTTGTGGGCAAGACGAAGACCGCGGCGTGAGTAGAGAATCACCGTGATGGAAATATCACTTACGAGAAGCTTTGCAGCTGGCAGTCGAGGAGTGAGCAGAGTCATTGGAATTGAGTAGCAAAGCTGACCCTCAAGAACGGAGATACAGTGGATGAGCAATAGTGCGTGCTCTGCACAACGACTGTACCATGCGTGATGCTGATATCAGCCCGTTCTCTGCTCGAGGTGATGGATGGCAGACCTGCCTCGGATCTTCCTCTGGCTCGGGTTGCGCCATGGGCGCGTATGATTGGCTCGACGTTGGCATTGGGTCAGACACGGCTGGTGAGTGACTCGTCGCTGCCCTCTTGTCAGCGTGCTGATGAATAGGATCTGTGAGAGGCCCTGCAGCTATCACTGGCTTGTACGGCAATAGAGTGAGCTGTCCCTCGATCGACAGCAACAGCAGACGCTGACGACAAGCCCAGTACCGGAGCGATCGCTCTCGATGGAGCCGTGCCGATGAGCAACTACGCAGACACGGCGGGGATTTTAGTCCGAGACCCCGCGTTGTTCACTGAGCTCAACCGGATCTGGTGCGTCGCTGTGTCATTCGTCCACCACTTTGCTGATTACCAGGCTATGCAACTCTACTGTCGACCTTGGCACACACTCTAAAACCCCTCGAGCGCTGCACGTGCCGCGCGATTGGATTCAGCAGAGAACACCCGGTGCTCAAGCAGTCATGGTGGGCTTTTTAGCGCGCGCTCAAGCGGCACTCGACCTGGACGTGGTCGATTATCCGCTCAGCGATATCCTGGCCAAGCAGGAATGGACGGGGGACTTCGAGGACCCCGCCGTTCGCGCTTTGCTGCGCACAAACCGTTGGGGCAGCTGGGACCAGGTTGGTCGGCGATTCAAGAGCGAGTACCGAGCCGAGTACGGTGGACAGGATCCTCTCCTCGACCCCTGGATTCGGGAGATGTGGGAGGGCGAGGAGGTGCTGGACCAAGAGCTCGGCCAGCGGGAGTACGCGGAGAATGTGGCGACGATGCAGGCTTGGTCAGAATGGTTCCACCGAGATGTGCTACCTGGCAATGACGAGACGTGCTCGGACGGCATGTGAGTGGGCGCGGTGGTGTCCTTGATTGAGACTGACGAAAGCTTGGTGTATGACACGGGCACGAAGGGGCTGCCGCTGTATCGCGAGAACGAGCTGAACGAAGGGGTCATTCCGCCCAGGTGCGTCAACAAAGGCTTGAAGGACTGGCGACTGATATCCAGGATCATAGACCCCGGCTCTCTGTTCTGCTCGATTGCGGGCTGTGTAGACTATACCATCCCGATCGGTCAGGCGCCGTACACAAGTTTGATTTCCAAGGTCGAGGAGCAACAACCCGTGACAATCAGCCTAGTCGCCCGCAGGGGCTGCGAGTGGGTGATAGCTTTCACTCTCATCGGCTGAGCTGACTTTAGCCGGATGCTGCTTGACTTCGTAGACAAGCTGGCTGAGGTGAGTGCTGGGAACGTTGGGCAAGGATTCCGCTGACGCCGCAGGTTGGTTTGATCGGAGAAGTCAAGGCCGGCAAGACGGCGTTTTGAGGCGAATGCGCCAAGTGCAACGAGTGTCATGGCTGGATCTGCCTAGAGTCACGGAGAAGCGATTGTACATAATGACTTTCATGAGATAGATAATGCTCGGTGGTGAATCGATACGTTTGTAAATGGGAGATTCTGCCGCAGGTCACAGTAGAATGAGGATGCATAAGCATCGTTCGATGTGCACGTGATGGGAAGATATCGCTGGCTCGAGCTGTTTCTCCTGGGTTCTGCTCGCCATGTGCTTCCCGGCGCATACACACCCACGCTGCCAGTCATACCCATCCTTTAGGCAGCACGGAGCCGGCGATGAAAGGATCGACACCAATCTCTGCCTGCTCGCTAGCTGTGACACGCTGACCCATGATACGAGGTCAACGGACTTGCGCTGTGCGTGGGTAATGAGTACGACTGTCTTCGACTCGCCGTTGTTGCTACTACACTCCGTCCGCATACTTGCTTCAAACAAGAATGTCTCGAAGTGACAACTCCAAACTTCTGGGCGGCGCCAAGATCCTCTTGCTTGCGGGCTCTTTGGGACAGCTTGCGCACAATCATTACCAGGCCACCGAGCCCGGCGTTTCCACTCATACCAATTCGAGCGGCTGGTTTGCCAATCCGGTCGCCCATGTAGCTGGGCGAACGGAGAGTACCGCAGACGAACTGGGGTCTGATCGCGAGTCACAAGCTAATGTCACGGAAGTCCACGTGCGCACGACGGCTGCGAGTTCCTCCGGGAGTCCTTAACACATCAGCCCGGACAGCCAGAGGCACTAGGGGGTGACCTGACAAAGGGCCGCGGCGAGGCGGTCTGCGGGCGTGTGGAGGGCAGAATATGGGTCGCACAGTGGTAGAGATTGAAAGTACACGAACGAGATTGTGATGCAAGATCTGCCGAGCCAGGACCTGGCTCATAGACGACTCGACCGACGCTTTGGACACTGCAGATCAGCACCAGCCGCCATGCATGGCTTGCGTAGAGACGATGTCAATTCTTTGAGCCTGACACCAACCAACGCGGCCTGAGGCCTGATGATGAGACCGGCTTTCGAGCGATGACGTCAGTGCGTCCACCATTGCTCCACCGAAACGATTGCTGATCGATGGCCACCCTTACGCGACAAAGGACATGCAAAGGGTTCGCGTACGCGCACGCCTGCTGGCTGAGCTGGCGGGCTGGCGGGCTGCTGGCGTGCCACGCAGGGCGATCGCCTTATGCAATTGCGCTAACACCGGGTGGGTGTGGACCTGGCGTGGGCGGCCAATCGGGTCGGCCAGGACAGACAGGTCAGATGATATGACGACACTTCGCACTACTCCTGGCTGCTCACTCTTTACCGGGTACTGGTATAATAGATCATCACCATCGCTGCTCAACCTTTCCCACCGCTTGTAATCGTACCTCGATCGACACCCATAGCACTACACCGACTCTCACCACAACACACAACAACCAACTCAGCAACCATGGCGTCTCTTCCTCCCCGTCAGCCGGACGTGAGTGCCTCGCATCGGACCCGCAGGAACTATGGCTGACCTGTCTCTTTCCGCTGTCTATGATCGATCTCCCCCTCGTTCCACCTAACACAATCTCGCCCCACACAGTCCCACGTCGACCCCCACAAGCTGTCGACCGCGCAGAACATCAAGACCGCCTCGGCCAACGTCAACCGATTCGCCAAGCGAGACCCCGCCCTCTACCCTTTGTCCATCATCGTGGTCGGAGCGCTTGGTGTCGCCGGATACTTCCTGTAAGCCGTCAATCGTCACTCACCCATGATCCCGCACTGACAGGTAGGATGGGCAAGGCTGCCGAGCCAGAGGCGCACAAGAAGCTCATGTCGAGCGGCGTCGTCCACCCATGGGACGACAAGGCCAAGCACGACACGCACCCCAGGTGGGTCGGCCCAGCAACGTGACCGGCTTACATACTCACTCCAGCTCCGTCGCGGCATTCAAGTACCGACACATGACCCGTGAGGGCCACTACGAGGACTCGCTCCCGACCCTCAACGAGGAACACGTCTCGGTATGTCTCTGAGCCACCTTTGATGCTTTCCCTCCTTCGCCTCTCCACAAGCTCAAGGCCGACGGCGCACGCTCCTTTTCAATCTCGCTGCTACCTTGATTGAACCACCGCTGACCGTATTCGGGGTCCTCCCCAATCCGTACCGTTCAGCTCAAAGACATTCCTCGTAAATTTCCCGCCGCCTAACCGGGTTGCCCCCTCCCCCATCGCACGCCCCATTCCCCATTCGGGAGTGAGGACGCTACAGGAGATTGAGCAGGACGCAGAGGAAGAAGACCGCAGGAGTGACATGTTTGGGTTCAGGTTTGAGTGGCCGCATTGAACGAAGAAGCTCAAATGGAAAGACGCAACGAGAAGAAGAAGTTATCAGTAGCATTAGTGCCGAGTGTACGATAGGCAGATGATCCAATGCAGCCATTAGTTTGCCCCGGAAAGTCATCTGGATCCGTCCCCAACGTCTCCGCAACTACAAATGGGAACGCAACAGGAAGCAGTCGCTCACAAGAGTGCTCACTGACCTGCCTCGATTGGTGATGAGTGACAGGCATGACTTTGTAATCTGAACGATTAGGAGTACAAGCGCATTACAAACTGAATGACGCGCGATTACAACTTTAACGCGACTGATCTGAAATGATCGAGTGACGAGCACGCGCGCGTGCTTGAACCCTCTTTGTGCGCTCGAGCCGTGATCGTCGTAAAGAGCACTCTCCCAGTATCACACATCCTCCCATCCAGTACAGCACGCCTCTCTCCTGGCGAGAAGGCATAACGATCCACGACCACCCAAGGCCGAACGACCAAGACGACCAACACGACATATATCACATCACTCGCACCCACCCCGCGCCATCACGACACGACACGACACCATGGCATATCAACCTCGCCCGGCCGGGCCGTCCTTCCCATCCCAGCATTCCCAGCAGCAAGCCCACGAAGGACTCGGACGCTCGTCGCCGCTCCCGCCCATGCCACAAGTCGGCGCCGGCAACATCGGCCAACCGGGATCGACGAACCCCCAAGGCTCATCGCTCCACCCGTCGACGAGTCAGACGGCGAACCGCGCTAGCCCCGATGAGAAGGGCCCGGACTACGTGTACTTTGAGCGAAGGCCGAGTCAGTTTGGGGAGACGGTATCGGGCAAGGCGATGGCGGCGAAGATGAAGCTGGAGTTGTTCTACAAGGAGGCGGTGGAGGGTGTGGTGGGGCGCAAGGAGCGGTGAGTGGGCGTGTGCTTTCGCATCACGAGTCGGAGCGAGGAGGGTGCGATATGAATCAGGGCCTTCAGTGGTGGAGCGCCGGGGAACGGTCGCGCTGATGCTAGACGGACGACGCTCGAGAAGCAGCTGGCTGCTGATGCGCTCACGCCCGACACGCTCAAAGCGAGGCAGCTGCTCGCGCTCGGTCGACGCGAGTCCAAGTGAGTTTATCGTGCCCTCTCGTCGCTCAGGCTGACGCTCTCTCTCCTCCCATCTACTCGATGCTCTCACCCCTCCGCCTTTGCCCATACAGCTACCTGCGCCTCCGCAGAACACGAATTGGGCTGGCCGACTTCCGCACCGTCAAAGTCATCGGCAAGGGCGCGTTTGGTGAAGTCAGGCTGGTGCAGAAATCCGACACGGCCAAGATCTACGCGATGAAGACGTTGAAGAAGAACGAGATGTTCAAGAAGGATCAGCTGGCGCATGTCCGCGCGGAGCGGGACGTGCTTGCCGAGAGCAACTCGCCCTGGGTCGTGCAGCTGTACTACTCGTTCCAGGACACGCAGTATCTGTACCTCGTCATGGAGTTCCTACCCGGAGGTGATCTGATGACGATGTAAGTGGCCGCGGTGATGTTGCCGGATGGCGCATTGTGCTGTGCTCACGTCAGGTTGATCAAGTACGATACGTTCTCCGAGGACGTGACCAAGTTCTACATGGCGGAATGTATTCTCGCCATTGAGGCGGTGCACAACCTGGGCTTCATCCACCGGTGCGCGCAGCGTTCGGCGCCCGAGATCATGAGCTGACGGTCAGAGACATCAAGCCGGACAATATCCTGATCGACCAGCTGGGCCACATCAAACTGTCGGACTTTGGCCTGTCCACGGGCTTCCACAAGCAACACGACTCGGCATATTACCAGCGCCTGCTTGGCGGAGGGGGCGACACGACTCGTCAGTCCTCGCAGAGCATCAACGGACAAGCCGCCGGAGCGAGAAACTCGGTCATGGTCAATGCGATCAATCTGACCATGACGAGCAAGCAGGATATCGCGACGTGGAAGGCGAACAGGAGGAAGCTTGCATACTCGACTGTTGGCACGCCGGACTATGTGGGTCTAATGCTATGATTTGATGATATGAGCTGATGCCAGATCTCGCCCGAGATCTTCCTGCAGCAAGGTTATGGAAAGGAGTGCGACTGGTGGTCCCTTGGCGCGATCATGTTCGAGTGCCTGGTCGGTGCGTTGAATCGAGAACAAGAATGAGAAGTTTGGGCAAATTCAACTGACTCCAGGTTACCCGCCTTTCTGCTCCGAAAACGCACACGACGTCTACCGCAAGATCATCGACTGGCGGAACCACCTGTACTTTCCAGACGATGTGCATCTTAGCCGCGAGGCGGAGGACCTCGTCAGGCGGTGAGCTGCAGCGTTCAGGACTCTGGAGTCATCTAACGCGCAGGATGCTCTGCGAGTCGGACCGCCGGCTCACATGCGAGCAGCTCAAGGCTCATCCTGTGGGTTATGCGCGTCCACTCTGCTCGTGGCTCATAGCAGTTCTTCTACGGCGTGGACTGGTCGTCCATCCGCGACATTGACGCGCCCTTCGTACCACACCTGCGAAGCGGGACGGACACATCGTACTTCCCAACGGACGAGATCGACCAAACGGACGCCGAGCAGCCGATGGCGGAGAGCGGGGACGATGCGAAGAAGGATCTCGCCTTCTTGGGCTACACGTGAGTGATATGGCCAGCGAACATGGTGGTGAACTGATGACAGATTCCGACGGTACGAGATGCTCTAGGCATGGCCGACTATGTAGCGAACAGATTGCTCGAGGCTTGGATGTACTGCGTCGACAGGGCGCGTACGAATCCGCAGTACAATTGTTGTTGAAGGCACGAGTCACCTGCGCGGCTGCGTAAAGGCTCGGGATTCGCTGTATGCATGTGTCCTGACGCGCGAGTGCATCACCTGTCCACACGGGCGCCGTGTGGGATCTGAGACCGAGCCGTTCCGGCGGCTGTCCACTGACCGACGTCGCTGACAGAGTCGGGTGCGGTGCTTGATGCTGGTGTTGGCGTTCGGCGACGCATATTCAAGCCTCATGAGCGCGGCGCTGCGTCGGCGACTCCGGCCACTGGGACGCATGCACTTTTGTGATCGCTTTTCCCGATATCGCGCGCTGCGAGTTGCGACTGCCCATGCCTTCTCCTCGAGTACAACAACCCAACAGCCTCTCAGTAAGAGGCGCAGCTGACGCCGAGATCTCTGAGGAAAACGCCAAAAGAAGGAAAGAAGGTCGAGTGCCTGAACCTAGAATATGTCTCAATCGACAGGCGATCGGCATCTGCGACTTCTATTCACCCCTAGCCTTTTGTCCTCTCCTTCTGCCACTGTCCGGCTCGTCGCCCGTCCCTGCGTCCTGCCCGGCGCGTGTGCGGTTCGGCCCAGGAGAGGGACCGTCGCGGCGATGCCGTACAGTGATGAATGAACAGTTCGATCCGCCGGGCTCTTGCCCGGGGCGCATGCCGCATGGAAAGGCGTCGAGGCAAAACATCCGGTGGTATGGTTGACAAGCTCCCTGTGCTTCTTCGGCCACTCATTACGCCAAACTCTGTGTGCCCTAGCCGCTGAGTCACTCGTCGATGATTGTCGGGGATCGAAGACTGCCCCCCGCGCTTTTTCCTGGTGCCGGATCTGTGGGCCCTTCTTATACCAGCCCACCCGCCGTCCCTGCCTCACCCGACCTGACACTACCTGCACGAGCTCGGCACGCAGCCAGGCGACCAACAAGTGAACACCACTTGGTCCATTTGGCTCTCACCACCGATGGTCAGTCTGCAGTATGGGACGGCGGACGAGCTCGCGGCGGAGCTGTTGAAGGTGTGTCTTGTTGATGCCGGTGAGAACGGCGGGAGGCTCATGTCCAGGTGTCCAGCCCGCGGGCGGTCTTGTCGGTGCGTCGCGCTACTGAGCCGCACGGTGGTTCGACATCGAGCGCAGCTGACAGACAGCAACAGATCAACGGGATCGTACCGGTCGCGATCGCCGTCGGGATCTGCTTCACCCTGGTACGCTGTGTCGTGGGTACAGGGCGGGCAGCAATGTTGACGCCAGACCGTACAATGCCTCGTCAACAAACAGACGGACAGCAAGCTTCATCAGGCCTTGCTCGTGACCGTCACCGCTTTCAGCTTGTGAGCCGCTGCGCTCCCATATACCCCGTGAATACTTGCACCAGAGCGACCCCTCTGACGGCAGGATCAACCTCACGCTCATGTGTGTCAACGGGCACCAAATCCTAAATCACCCCGACTCCCTCGCCGACCTATACTACTTCGATTCGGTACGTCGCGTCCACGTCCAGCCAATGGGGGCTCGAGGGCAACAGCGTACTGTCTGGAGGCTCACCGCAGATATGCCTCATCACCTCGTTCCTCATCACGTCCCTCACGGCGTACCTCTCCCAGATCTTCTTCGGCCTGCGGGCGTACACCCTCTGGGGCCGCTCCAGGCGCGTCGCCATCCCCATCGTGCTCTCCTCGCACGTCAGCCTCCTCTCGGGCGTGGCGCTCGACATCTACGGCCTTAGCCAGCCGCGCTTCGACCACGATACCACGGGCGCGGACCTGGTTGCGGTCGAACGATGGTTCGAGCAGCTCATTCGCGTGCGCAAAGGCTTGCAGATCGTTTGGGTCATGTCGACTTTGGCGTGTGATCGTGAGTCCGCCGCGACAGGACTCACCGCGATAGCACGGCCAAGCGACAGAGCTGAGGACAGTGATCATCTGCGTGCTCATCATCGTCGCGCTCTTGCGCATGAAGAACAATTCGGTCCTTCGCTCTACAAAGTCCCTCATCGAGCGCTTCCTCATCCTCACCATGGAGACGATGTGAGTGATGGGACCACTTCGCGCGTGTCAGGACTGACGATAGGGTCCCACCGATGGTCATGGCCGTCATGTTTGCGATTGTCATCATCGCAGGCAAAGCGGGCCCCGGCAGCTGGTAAGTACCTTGCGGCGGCCTCGACAGGGCGCACCGGACTCACCGCAGGTTCCGCAACACCGCCGCCTTCCAATCCGTCTTCTACTGGTTCGCCATCGTCTGGGTCCTGCGCACGTGAGCCGCTCCTGCGTTTCTGATCGGGATGAAGAATCTCACCGCAGGAACCGGCAGTTCCAAGCCCGGCTCAACCCGCCCACGTCGTCCGACCGCGACCGCGACCGCGACCACAGCGGACTGGGCTGCAGCGACGCGACGCAGTGTCCCTCGCGGGGCACCCCGTCCCGCGCCCCGACGGATCTCAAGCTCGTGCGTTGGCGGGTCCGTCTTCACCGATGCGGGGGCGGCTCACGCGTGGCAATGCTAATGCCAGATGCACGCCGAAGACGAATACGACCTGGGCATGCGTCGGGCATGGACCAACACCTCGCTCGAGGTCGCGCAGGTAAGTATTCATAACCGTCTGGGGGTCACGACGGCGGGCTGACGAGCAGGTCGCACGGGGGGCTCATCACGAGCAAGATCTACTGTATAGCCCGCCTCTCCCGTTACCCGCTGCCGAGCGACAGCGGCAGGACTTTGGCCAAGTCTGAGGCAGGGTTCTGGCAAGCGCATCGCTATCTTGGGCGTACCGCAGGGAGATCAAGTCGTTGTACAGATATATCCAGACATGTAGAGTATGCATCCGAGTCAGATCTTAACCATGTAAGATCACATCCAGGATCGTTGCGATGCTGAAGATGCCCTCATCGGTCCCTAGCCTAGTGCGGATAGTCCCCTTCAGGCGTTGGAACCGTCGGCGGCGTAGGCACCGTCGGCTGGTCCGGAAACACCTCGACCGTCCTCGGCGAGGGCGGCGTGGTCCAAAATCGGGGCGATGATAGCTGAAACGGGGAGCTGATCCTACCCGCCGAGTCCGTGCGGAGCTGCTCGAGTCTGTGCGCGGGATTTGACGACGCAGAGCTAAGCGGAGGCGACACGGGCGTCAGGGGCGTGTGAGGCGATGCGAGCCGGTGCAGATCGGGCGGGGGGAGCGAGGTGGGACGGTGAGGAAGTTGAGGTGTCTGGCTCAAGTCGATGCACGGGGAGGAAACAGCGGGCGGCGCTGCCGACGTCGTTGTGGAGCTGACAGCGGATGCAGCCTGAGCGGAAGAGCCCGTCGTGCCGTTAGCCGGCAGTGGCTCTTCGAGAAGCTCCGGCTGAGTTTCGGCTTCAGGTCCCGGCAAGAGTTGAACGTCTTTGATGGCTGCTCGGAGTGCCGTGCCGGAATCGTCGATCGAATGCAGGAATCGCAGGACCTCTTTGCAGAGCTAGTCATCAATATCCATCCAAACCAGGTCACATCAGCCATCGCGAACTCACATGATACTCCTTCGCCGCCATAGCAAGCCTTAGAACCCGGACTGTATCCTTGTCGTCAGCGTTGACCCAAGGATAAGTTCCGCAGCCCACCTTTACATCGTCCAGCTCCTCAAGATTCTGCAGCACCAGCAGATAACCCGCCGCAGTCTTCAACATGCCCTCCTCCAAGCACTTCTCAAACAAGCCCCGCGGCTGGCCAACCACATCAAATAGCATCCCCCATCGCTCCACCTCCGTCTTCCGCGCACATCCCACAACCACGTCCAAGCTCTCCGGAAAATGGTCCAAGAATTCGATGACAAGCGGCAACAGCTCCAGGCCCGTGTCCACCTCGTCTTCCAGCACGCTGTGAAGCAGAATCTCGAGCGAGTGCGCAAAGTACACCAGAGACGAGTAGTTGACGGCAAAGGTCAAGGCGGGTACAAGATGGTGTTGCGAAAGGTGGTATCGCAGGAAAGGGGGCAGGAACAGGTGCGTCCCAGTCTGGATCTTGAAGAGCGCAAAGGGCAGAGAACGGGTCGACGTTTCGTAGTCCACGCCAATAATTATCCCCTTGTCCATCAAGATCGCTTCTCGTCAGCTACAGTCTTCCGGGTGGACCTAGCTGAACGCACAAAGGGGGTAAAAGTCTAGCCGCAGGTAGACACTCTCCTTGACGTTCTCGTATGTGTCCCTGACCTCATCAATTTTGGTCGCTTCGATCGTGAGCGCGTCGAGCCAAACGCGCATTCCGGAGCCATCGTAGCCCCATAGTGAGTTCTCGAGCGTTCCGACACCATGCAGATGGGTCCAGTATGACTCAATCCGGTCCGCAAGCACCTGCATGTCGTACCGGACCTCATCGTTGCCCGCCTTCGCGTCAGCTGGAGCACACCCATAAACACTTCAGCGTACCTTGCGAGGTCGCAGCAAGACCAGCTTGCCGTCAACAAGGAAGATGATGGTCGCGACAATGAGATCGTCCGCGGGATCGCCGAGATCTGTCGTCAGTTCCGGACAGCTTTTACGAGAATCTAGCACACCTTTTTGAGCAAGTGGGATCAACCAAGATAAGGCTCGCACTCTGCTCGGTACAGGAACGATACCCGCGAATGAGATGCTGCCACATACGTGCAGCTTGATCGAGTCCCTCGTGGGCAGGATCAAGAAGTGATACAGCGTGTTATCCGCCGTATACACCAGAAGCGAATTGTCAAGGAGGGACATTACGAGTACCGGAGCCGGCAGTGTCTGCGAATGCAAGATGTTCTGATCGGCCAAGTCGGTATCCCGCGAGTACAAACGGATCTGCCGTGAGCTTCACCGGCAGTCAAGGAAATGCAAGCTCACTTGGTGAGTCTTGTCCACGTCAATGGCGGCTACCAATACGTGGTGGAACCACAGCAGACCACCCCGGACCACAAAGTCCCGCTCTTGTCGCTCATCCGCGAAGAGCTTCCACCGGCCAGAGGCAATCGAGTAATGCGTCAAACCCCGCCTTCCGGCCACGGCGATGAGCTTCCCGTCGTTTGATATGGACGCGTAACGGATCGGCCAATTCGTCGCAATATAGGCATCCGGTATCTGCACATGAGCTGCAGTCGTCCGAAGAGCCGTTCCAGCTCACTTTGATGTGCTGCCAGACGTCCGATTCCGGATTGATCACGCTCATATCGGGTTGATCTGCTCCTCGATAGACCAAAACTCGGTCGTCCATCTGCAAGAAGGCATAACGAGTGTTGTCCTGTCTGTCAGCCGCCGCGATGATCCACTTGCCGAAGCTTGACTCACGGGCGAATGTTGGCTTGTCGTTGCGCTTTTGGCAAAGGGAACGACGCAAAGCTGTTCGTCTGATTCATTCGTGTTCCGAGCAAGTATGAATAGCTCAAGATTCCCCGGCGCCCAAAACTGATGGTCAGCTTGGGAGCGATGAAGAAATGAGAGCTCACCAGATCTTTTACGCCGCCCATAAACGCCTCAGTCCCTTCTTGATTCTCCTGAGCCGAAGCCATTCCCCAGCCACCCAGTCTGCCACCCATGGACCACACCGCCCAGGCGTGCTCGTATCCCACAGCAAGGGCGTATCCGTCCGAAGTCCAGGCGAGAGACGTTACTCGACCAGGCTGAAGATCTGCGGTGAGCTTGTTACGGCGTCAAGTGAATCCAAGCTCACGCAGGTTGGCGGAATGTTTCAGGTTCATGGTGTGGGAGAGACGAGGGGATTGAGGATACGCAGGGGTAGACACCACTTGAATGGTCCCGCTGAATGTAAGCTCAAGTAGTAGACAAGTGCCAGTACTCACTTTGCAAGTCCGATTGCGACCAATCCAAATCGTGGGTTGATTGACAGGCTAACAGCTCGGTCGTCCTCGGGCAGCGGCGTCTCAGCCGATGGTGCCAGGCCGTCCACAAGACCTAAAGCCTCGACCCCGTTCGACAGTACATCCGTATTTCGAGATGTAAGCGGGTGCAGCAGCTGTCCTGTGTACTTGGACGATGGAGTATGCTGTTTCGAAAAGTAATTCTGGGGCTGTGCCTGATGCGCCGGCAATCCTAACGGTGAAACCTTTGAGGGAGTGGACGGGCTCGATGCGGCCTGGCGTCAGCTTCGAGTCGTTGCAGAGATCTGTCTGCTCACTTGACGCTGGACCTGCTGAGTCTGGTACATTGCATAAACCCGTCCTTCCGAGGTGATCATCGTCTGCAAGGCTGGCAAACCAGGTGTTCGGGACACCGCGAGGTCGACCGGAATCGAGTCTGCACCATCAGCCATGACCCCAACATAAGATTGATTCCTGACCTTCGGCCATGAGCCATTCTTTCCCTTGCGCCACGTCCCAGCTATTAAAGTCCTCGTTTTGTGATCCGCTATCCAGCGGGCTCGGCGGGAAATGGCTACCGGCGGGCGCGAGGTGCTCGGTCGGGATTGGCCACGGCACACTCGTGATAGATGGCGGATGTTTCAGACCCATTATGAGTGCATGCGGCTGCGCGACGATTGTTGCCGCATTCCCCATGATGAATGCCGCACCGATGGGCTTGAGCGTGAATCCCACGAGGGCCTCAGCCTCTCCCGGGCCGCATATTCGGGGATAATTTGGCGCAGTGTGCTCGTATGCAGGTTGCGAAGTCGACTGGAGCTGGTATACTAAAAGGTGTGAGGTGGATGTCTGCCAGTGAGCGCGACACCATCGTATGATAGAGCTCGGCGTACCAGGATAGTGATGCCTCGCCCGTCGGAAGTCCACACGACGTCGGTGTTCTCGCCCCATCTTTCTATGCTATCCCTGCTCCTTGTAACGACAGCTTGAAGAACAGTAGGCTGATGATGAGCGGTTCTCGATACGGTAGTCGATCGCTGCACTCACTCGCACATCCCACACGCCCAGAGTGTCTCTGCTCAAGGTCGCAAAGAGGTTCCCGCGCCGACTGGCCCGAAGAGCTATCAAAGGGCTTCCGGACAGCGGATCCGGAAGGGCGATGATGTTGGCGGCATTGGTAGGCCAGTACATCGGGCGACGCACTCACAAGATACTCAATGTAGTATGGGAATTCGAGCAAGAAATCGTGATTCCACAACAATAATATCAGAGAGCAGTCGCGCTGGACATGTCCGAGCGGACCGACCCGCCCTGCTCTACCGCTCAACAAAGTGATGACGTGGCACAAGTGATCGAACAGTAGGCAGCTGATCGCCGTGTGAATGCTGCGCCCGGACATGATGAACGCACAGCCAACCTGTGAAGCATTTCCCTTGCGAGACCAGGTAGACCGTGTCCATGATACTGTAGCTCGTCGACGCCGTTCGAGGGGGTAATGAACTTATATATGCTCGTCATGTCGTACAAGCTTCGCCGAGTCGTTACGTCACCGCGCGTCGGAGCGAAGTGCCCATCTCGTCGCGGTTGGTGCTGGGTAATTTGATCCCGCTCCATCACTCGTCACCGCCCCGACCACCTTGCCCCCATCTGGTGCTGCCCCTCCTTACTCCGACTTGCATCCCATCGAGCATCGCACCTTGAGCCCAGGATCTCCTCGATCCGGACAGTAGCAGCATGTCGAAGCAGACGGCCAAGGCCAAGTCGCCCGGCCCATACGATCCGCCTGCGAAGCCCACACAGAGCCGAAAGGTTTCGCAGCAAGGTGGAGTAGCCAGCAAGAACAAGTTCTATGTGCGTTTGATATGTCACAATGGCATGAGACGGTGATCTGATGTTACAGGATGGCCCCACTGTACCCCTCCAAGCTGCCGATGTGAAGGCGAAAGCGCAGGATGTCGCACGGACAACGGTCGCGGAAACCAAGGTATGTTGACACGATTATGCGACCTCAACATTCGCAATCGCTGACAATTTCAGAGACAGACTCGCAAAGCTGTCGCAAAGGCGAAGCGACACCCGTGGTCTATCGTGTCGATCATCACCACCATCCCCTTCCTAATCACCCTCTCTCTCTTCTCTACCGTCGTCTGCCCACCTCCTTCAGAATCGCTCTCCCCTTTCTCCAAATTCGTTCTGTCCCCACTGGGTCTGCACGACGCTTCGTCGCAGCACTCGGAGCTGCACAAGACGCTCTGCTACCCGGCAAACGTGTACCACCGCGATGTCCTTGAGCCGTACATCTACCCGGTTGTTGCCGACCTCCAATCTCGCGCTCAGGCGCATCCGATCTACACCAAGGCGCTCGAACCCGGATACCGCGTCGCTTCAACAAATGGCAAGCGGATCTGGGAGGGACCTGTTCGCCCGGTCGTCGAGAAAACGAGAAAGGGTATCAGGAGGGCGTACCTGACCTTCGTGGAACCGCATCTGCCGTACCTTCGCACCAAGATCCAAACGTTCACGGCGCCGTACACCTCGAGACTCGCGGCTGTGCACCAGCAGTATGTCGCCCCGCACTTGAACACCGCGGGACGATATACCCAGACGGCGGGCAAGTCGACGGTCGACACGTACAAGCACGTCGCGGCGCATCCGTTTACTGGCCACGCGGGACGATATGCCAATGCCGGATACCAGGTCTCGAAGGCGAAGGGCCAGCAGGCGTACGAATGGTCCAAGCCTCATGCTATTCGAGGTGGCCGAGAGGCTGAGCGGATCGCAAGGGAGATTCTTGGACCAAGAGTGATTGCCGGCGCGCAGTACGCCGGAGAGCAGGCTCAGCGAGTTTGGGTCCTGATCAAGATGTGAGTTGTGTCCATTCCTACCGTGTCTCCGATCTTTGGGCTGATTTCCAGCCACGTCCAGCGACAGTACTACGCCCACCTCGACCCGCGTGTTGGCCCGTACATCACGAAAGCCCACACTGCCCTTTCCCCTTACATTACGCTTTTCCGAACCAAAGTCTACCAGCCGTACATCTTCCCTCTGCTCGAGTCGGTTCTCCCACCCGCGGTACTCGCTCCCACGCCGCCCAAGTCGTTCTGGGCGCTCATCGCTGACATCCTTCCCGGATCGCACGTCGCAGAGCGCAAGGTCGACATGAAGCAGTATCGCGACAAGGTCGACAAGGCGCAGAAGCCCGCACAGGTCCCGATTCCCGGCGCGGCCAAGGTCGCCAAGGCCGAGAGCGCGCAGAAAGACACCAAGGAAGCGAAGAAGATCGACCGAGAAGAGATGGTGCGGGTGCGCGAGGCCATCCGCGAGCGCGTCGAGAAGCAGGGAAAGAAGGGGTATGAGACGGTTCGACAAGAGGTGAATTAGCTCGCTCTTTTCCGGTATAGAATGCATCGCTGACCCGTGCTTTCTTGCATTTGCAGCTTCTCGAACTCCATACGTCTATCCTCTCGGACCCGTTCAAGACTTTCAAGGAAAGCGCCCTGACCGAGCTGGAGCGCGACTTCGAGTACGTGCTCAAGGGACTGGATAAGCTGTACACGGCCTCGACGACCTTGACGAGGGAGCAGGTGCAGAAGAGCAGCGCACAGGGGGACGCACGGGTCGCGAAGAAGGTGCAGGGCGTGCGGGAGCGGAACGGGAGGTTGAAGCAGAGGTGGCATGACCAGGGCAAGCCGATTGTGCGCAAGCAGTTGGATGCGCTCGAAGAAGCCTTGGGCACCGAGTACGAGGACCTCAAGCAAAAGGTGAGCTGACGAAACATGTGCGTGTGGGTGGCGCTGATAGAAGATGGCTTGGATGGGCGATGTCAACCCCAAGGACTGGGCGCAATATAACAGCCTGAGAGACGGTGAGTGCCGATGGGTCGAGTTGTGGAATCTGAACTTCCCGCTGATGACAGCCGTCGAGGCGTGGGAGAAGAAGTACGTTGCTCTGCATGACGGCGAGAGCAAGGATCGAGCTCTTTCTGCGCCTGCTGCCAATGTCCCCCGAGCTTGTTCGAGCTTCTCCACTCACGTGGATGACCTTTTCGAAGGATGGAGGGACCAAGTCCGCCTGCTCAAGAAGACGGCGTACGATCGGATCGAGGCACGCGAGGTGCTTGCGGCCGAGTCGTCCAAGGCCAGCCCGATCAAGGTCAACACGGCCACAAAGTCCGCCGACGAGAGCAAAGTCTCGATCTTGCCAATTGTCGAAGCGGGCGCAGCTGCTGCTGCCGCTGGTGGAATCATCGGCAAGGGCAAGGACCAGGTCCTCGACGCCTTGAGCCAGGCCAGCGCGGCCGTTGCGGGCGAGCCTACCTCGGTGGGAGTTGTCGACCAGGTCAAGGAGGCCGTCGAGAGCGTGTACGAGCAAGCGTCCGAGGGAGTCCACCAGGCTACGAGGTCGGCTCTCTCCGCTGTTGGTGCCACTCCTTCACCGGAGTCCGTCGGCGAGCACGTCGAGGCGATCGTCAACGTCGCTGGGGAATCTGTCTCGGCTGCGTACGACGCCGCTGGCTCGGTGGTTCACGATGCGACCCGGACCATCTTGTCTGCGGTTGGTGCCACGCCAACGCCCGAGAACGCCGGAGAACACCTCGAATCGCTCGCGAATGTCGTCATGGCCGGATACGCCTCGGTTGCGGAGAACGTCGGCGACGCTGTTCACCAAGCGACGCGAGCGGGGCTGCAGGCCGTGGGTGTGACGCCATCGCCCGAAAGCTTGCCAGAGCACCTCGAGTCGGTCGCTGCCGAAGTGTCCGCATCCGTTTCGTCCGTCGCCTTGGCTGCGGCCGCGACCGCCTCGTCCCTCGCTGAGGCGGCCGGATCAGCCGTCCACGACGGAACGCGCGCTGCTCAACGAGCTGTCGGGATCGAGCCTACGCCCGATACGTACGCTGAGCACGTCGAGTCGGCGGTATGGGCCGCTTCCTCCTCGATTGAATCCGTCGCGTCCGTCGCGTCCGAAGCCGTCTTCTCCGCCGTGGGTGCCGTCGCTCCTGGTATCAAAGCCGATTCGCCGCAGGATCATGCCGCATCAGTTGCGGCGGTGGCGAGCAGTGCTGCCGTAT
>CAUG01000266.1:36589-53879 GCA_000442785.1 Papiliotrema flavescens NRRL Y-50378
ACGAGCAGGCGACGGCATCCGCTGGATCAGTATACGAGGCTGCTTCATCGGGGGCTGTGGAGGCTGCAGCTGCTGCGGCGGGTGTCGCTGCCGCTGGATCATCTGCTGTCGCTGACCAAGCGGCCGCACTCGGTCAACAAATCCAGGAAGCTCTGGGACTTGTCTCGACGCAGGAGCCTCTCGCCTCTACGGCCTCAGCGTACCTCGCCAGCCTGTCGACTGCCGCTGTCGGCGCCGCAACGGGCCTGCCGGATGCGATTGCGAGTGGACAGTCAGTGCTCGATGAGTTGAAAAGCCAAGCGGGTCAGAAGGTGCATGAGGCTACGAGAGCCGCGAGCCGGGCGGCGGGTGTGAGGCCCACGCCCGAGACGGCGGGAGAGTACCTGGAAGAGCTGCAGGAGCAGGTGAAGAAGGTCCAGGGTGATATCGGCGAGGTTGCGGGCGAGGTGAGGGACATGGTGCAGGAACAGGCGGAGAAGGTCGCCGAGGGCGTCAAGAGGGCTGTAGGCCGAGATGAGCTGTAGAGCAGATAAGAAAGCGAGCTTTGGCGCCTGAAAAGGGCGGGCCGAGTCAGGTATAGAGAGAAGCCAATGCATACATGCACTAGCGTGATTCGAGCTTGATCCGCCCGTGTGGGCGCGGACGCAGTGAAGTCGGTTGTACCAGGCGGACACCCGGGTGCTAGCCAGTGGTGTCTTATCGCCGTGTTGTGCCCAGTATAGACTATGCCCATGCGGTTGTTCCAGGGCGGGGTAGGAAACAGACCAGCCCGACGAAGGCTTTTCGGCCAGCGCCTAAATGGTTGAATGGTAGCGACCGAAGCACCCGCGTGTGCGGTCATCCATCATATCACAACATATTTGGTGGTGCCCTTTTCGCACCTTGATCTATCACTCGCTTGCCCCTCCGACCTGTGTATAACCTGTATATCGTTGGACGGCCCGCGTTCATCAACGTCACCCAGCTGCTCGGTGCTGAGCAATATATCAGCGCGAGGACGCCGCCGGTAAAGGCGGATCAGACAACCGTTCGGCGCTTGTTCGAGAGCTCTCTCAAAAGGTCGGCCGGTCTACTCAGCCCGAACCGAGTGTACACACAGACCCAGACAGATCCACGGACCGACAGAGATACGCGACGAGGGCCAGCGCATCTCCCGCCAAGACCAGCTACCTGGTGAACTAGCCGTGCACCTGCGGTAAATACGCACCGGCGCAGTTCATCTTCCGCAACACCTGCAGGGCGCAGATCGAGATATGGTGTTCAAGGCTGGATCTCTCGGCTGCGATGTCGCATGGGATGGCGTAGACTTTACGCCATGTATACGTGACAGGTGCGTGGATGCCGAGCCGGCAGCGAACAGGCAGCTGATTCCAGGTACTTCTCCAACGTCGGCTTCGTGATCATAGCAATTTCGACACTCATTTTCCTCGCGCGCTATGCCCACACATACTTTGTCAAGCGGCATCGCACCGAGGCACGACTCAGTGCCGAGACGTTCGTCTCGCCCGTAACGGACGCCAACCTCGCGCACCTGGAATCGGACGTGATCATCTCATCGATCGCAGCCAACCTCCTCCCGCCGCACCTGGACAAGAACACGCCAGAGAAAGCCGTTCCGTCCAAAGAGGCTGCAGCGGTCATTGAGGAGTTCAAAGAGACTCCAGAAAGTGAGAAGAGGTGGAAGGCTGCGCGGCGGGCGGTACTCATCGCGGGAGCCGGGGCGTGGTTTGGTCTGGAAGTCGCAAAGGCGAGCAGCTACGATGAATGGAGAGGGGTCGCTTTTCCGGTAAGTACAACTAGCATTAAGCTGTAGGGCAGGGTTACTCTGTATCTGAGAGAAATCACGTGCCGCGCTGACTCGCAGGCGTACATCTCGTTGTTGAGCTTCGTCCCCGGTACGCCGATCGAGATTCTCGTAACGGTGCACGCGATCCCGGCTGTCCTGCTTCTTCGAAGTACAGTGATACAGCCGGGGACGACGGTTCTTCGCCTGGCACCCACGATCGTCGAGCTGGTGTATTGGGCGGCGCTGATCTCGATACCGTACGGAGAGGGTCTGGGCAAGATCCTGCGCGGGTCAGTGTCCAGGAGAGGAGGCAGTGATGGAAGCTACGGGAAAGAGCTGCCCAAGCATATTGAAGAGCCGAGCTGTGAGTCGATAAAGACCGACACCCCGGCGTGTCGGAGCGTTATACACTGCCAATGAGCTGACTGTAGCCATCTTCGGTCGGGCAACATACTCTTTCATGCTCCCCCTTCTGTTCAAGCACTACTTCACACCCATCCAGCTGGAAGATATTCCGGCGCTTCGGGAGGACGACGGGTCTGCTTCGAGCCTCGGTGCTTTCAGAGCGGACCAAGCGGCGCGGGACAAGGCTTATGCCGAGAAACACGATGGAGCGAAGAGGAAGCGCGATCTGGGCTTGGACCTCTTGCGACACTTTGCGCCGGAAATCTTCACCCAAGCTGTAGGCTAAGCTTTCTCCCCGAGGCTCGTAGCTCATTTGCAGGCGTGGGCTACGATCTTCATCTGCCTGCAGTACCTCCCGCCTACAGGTCTTCGCCTCTTGCTACAGTACATCAGCTACCGCGGTACGCCGAACGAGCAGCCCACGCATGTCGCGTGGCTGTACGTTACCATGATGGCCCTTGGGCAATGCGTCGGCGTCGTCGCGATGGGCCAGTCGCTCTTCCTTGGTCGACGGCTCTGCATCCGCCTCCGAGCCGTCATCATCGCCGAGGTGTTCGCCAAGGCCCTGCGACGACAAGACCTCGCCGGCAATGTCAAGAAGGCGTCGACTGACAAAGACGGCAAGCCAATTGTCGATAACAACACCGCTGCGTCCGAGGGCAAGATCGCGAACCTTGTTTCAGTCGACGCTTTCCAGATCTCTGAGATTTGCGCGTACATCTTCTACCTCTGGTCCGCTCCTTTCGCCGTTGTCATCAACTCGATCCTGCTCTACAACACTCTCGGCGTGGCTTCGTTCGCGGGTATCGCGGTCCTTGTCTTGCTCATCCCGGTCCAGGCGCTCATCGGGCGCATGTACACCGTCATCCAGCGCAAGTTCATGGCCGCCACGGATGCGCGTCTCGAGGGCGTCACGGAGATGCTTCAGTCCGTCAAGCTCGTCAAGTTCAATGCGTGGGAGGGCAAGTTCCTGGAGCGCATGGCAGTCACAAGGAAGAACGAGCTGGCGATCCTGGCGCAGCGATTCGCGACGACCGTGCTGTTCAATCTCGTCCTCTGGGGAACTCCAGTGTTCGTCACGGCCAGCGCTTTCGCGGTGCACTCGCTGGTCCTCAAGCAACCCCTTACGGCCGACCGGGCATTTTCGTCCCTGATCTTGTTCAACATGCTCCGAGATCCGATGGCCTTGTTCCAGGACACGCTCACGAGGCTCTTGCAAAGCTATACGTCCGCGACCCGTATCCAGGCCTTTCTCGACGAGCCCGACACGCTTAAGTACCGACAACTCTCGCGACCCGGACCGGCGGACCCGACCATCGGCTTCGACGATGCCATTGTGGGGTATGCGAGCCACGAACAATCGAAGGACGACGAATACGAGCCGTTCCGCCTCGGACCGCTCGACCTGTCTTTCCCCGAAGGCCAGCTCTCCGTCATTGCTGGACCGGTCGGATCCGGCAAGACAACCCTGATAGCTTCTTTGCTGGGAGAGACGACCCTGCTCGGCGGCAAGATCTTCATGCCTGACGACCACGCCAATCGCGATGTCTGCCCGATCGATCCGAGCACCGGCCTCTCTGACACGGTCGCTTACTGCGCCCAGACGGCATGGCTTGTCGGTGCGTCGATCAGGGAGAACATCACGTTTGGCTCGATCTGGGAGAAGACGCGATACAATGCCGTTGTCGACGCCTGCGCTCTTCGACGTGACTTTGACATATTCGACATGGGCGACGAGACTGAGGTTGGTGAGAAGGGCACGACATGCTCGGGTGGACAGAAGGCTCGTATCGCGCTCGCCCGGGCGCTGTACTCCTCGGCCAAGACAATCATCCTCGACGACGTCCTGTCCGCTGTGGACGCGCAAACGGCTCGACACCTGCACGACCGCGTGCTCACTGGACCGCTCATGAAAGGCCGCACGTGCATCCTCGTTTCGCACGCGATCAACCTCGTCGCGCCGTCTGCGGCTTTTGTAGTCATGCTTGAAGGCGGCGTTGTGGCCGCATCAGGCTCGCCTGCCGAGCTGGCTGCGTCGGGTGCGCTCGACCTCGCTGAATCCGATGGCGATCATGACGGCGACAAAGACTCCGGCTATGGCGAAGGCGACCTCATAGATCATTCCGACCCAGTCGACACAATTGGGGAGCAGCAGGCCCTCACGCCCGCCTCGTCCACGATCACCCCCGACTCGTCAACCTCGCCCAAGAACATGGCGGAAGGCGACCTCGACGGCCTTGAGCCAGACGAGCTGGAGTCGGCCAAGCCGCTCAACCCAAACCCCGCTCCGGCCGTATCGAAGCAGCTGGTTCAGACCGAGGCTCAGGAACAGGGGTCCGTGGGCTTCACGACCTACCTCCTGTACTTCCGGGCGCAGGGAGGCCTCCCATACTGGGTCGTGGTGCTCACAGCTTTCGCGGGATCACAGTTCCTCCAAGTGGGCACGAACACCTGGATCAAGGATTGGGCGAACTCGAACGACCGCCGCGCACAGCTTATGAGTGTGTTGCAGCAGGAACGGTCGACGCAATTCTATCTGGGAGTGTACTGTGCGATCGCGGGGCTGTACCTTGTGGCGGTGGCGCTGAGAGTCGGAACGAACTTCTATGGAAGTCTCATGGCGAGTAGGGGCCTGTACGATCGCCTGCTCAAGAGGATCTTGGGGGCCAAGATGCGCTTCTTCGACTCGACACCCTCGTGAGTGACTGTTGGAATGGAGTATCTGCGTCTCAAGGCTGACGGCCAGTGGACGTATCATGAACAGGCTCAGCAAGGATATCTCGTCGATCGATACCGAGGCTGCAGAGAGTGAGCTGCCGGTCTGGGTCATGAGTGGTCGCGCGAGATACTGATGGCAGTTTTGCAGTACTTTGCGCAATGTCTCTTGAGTGTCATCGCCGTTTTGGTGGTCATCGTCTTCTCGACGCCGGGTATGCTGCTCAACCCAGATACTCAGCCAAGAGCAGCACTGACGTTCAGTGTTCATTTTTGCTCTCGTCGCTATCGCCTTGCTGTATTGGATCGTTGGCGCGATGTACGTCGAGACCAGTCGGGAGATCAAGCGATTCGACGTGAGTCTCGTGGCAACCGAGTCCACCGAAGGGTGGGGCTTTGCGCTGATGCCCAGAGTGTCACTCGTTCGCCCATCTTCATCAGCTTCTCCGAAGTCCTCGTCGGCATGTCTACGATTCGGTCATACGGCGACTCGGCCCGCTTCATGCGCAAGCTGTTTCACGAGCTGGACCAGAACACGTGAGTGCCACCGCCGGGCATCAAAACCTTGTGTATATGACGAGCGTGCTGACGACAGGCGATGCTTTTGGTACCTATGGCAAGCGAACCGAGTCCTCAACAACTTTAGCAACTTTGTCGGTTCTCTCGTTACCATCTTCGCCTGTCTTTTCGCTTTGCGGAACCACGATATGGATGCTGGCGCTGTGGGCTTGTCAATCACTTATGCCCGTGCGTGACTCTTCCATCTTCATCCTGTACGCCATTGCTAATAGCAGTGTCATTCACTGAATATGTCCTCTGGGTTGTAAGACTGTACGCGGCCAGTCAGATGACTATGAACAGTATCGAGCGGGTCTCAGAATGTGAGCTTGCCCGATTGCAAAGCGTATCAAGTTGACGAAAAGATCTGGACCTCGAAGTGGAGGAAGAGGACCACGCTCGTGGAGTCGAGCCACCTGCGTACTGGCCCTCTATTGATGGTTCGGTCGTCGTCGAGGACCTTACTTGCCGGTATGCCCCACAGGTGAGCTTATATGTCACCTACACCGCGAGATTGTACGCTAATGACAGCTCGACCCTGTACTGCGAGGCGTGAGCTTCACGATCAACCCGAAGGAGAAGATCGGTATCTGCGGAAGAACCGGTTCCGGCAAATCGACCCTCGCCCTTTCGTTCTTCCGCTTCTTGTTCCAGGAGAAGGGGAAGATAGTCATCGACGGCCTGGATATCTCCAAGCTGTCCCTGTCGACATTGCGATCGCGGTTGACGATCTTGCCACAGGGTGAGCGGCGGCATTCGATCCCACATGTCATTAGCTGACAGTCAGAGGCGCAGCTGTTCTCGGGCTCGATCCGCGATAACCTCGACCCTTTCAACCAGCATGAAGATGCCGATATCTGGGACGCGCTCCGCCAAGTCAGGCTGTGTGGCAAGACGCCCTCGGCATCGCGCTCGGGCAGTCGCTACGCGTCGACCGTGGACCTCCAGGCGCAGAAGCAGGCGAGCAAGAGCGCCAAAGACCTGAGGCAGCAGTCGTTGAAGAACCTCCAGGCCGAGGCGTTCAAGCCCGTGCCGGCGCCGAAGGAGGTGGAGGATGAGGAAGATGATGGGGAGGAGGTCGAGGAGCGCGTTATGATCCGGAGTTTGGACGAGAAAGTCGCCGTGGGCGGCAAGAACTTCAGTGAGTCCGCAAAGCTGGCAAATCATGCCAAAATCCGAGCGCTAATGTCACAGGCCAGGGCCAGCGTCAGCTGCTCGCTCTTGCGCGTGGTCTGCTGAAGCTCCGCTCGAGCAACTTCCTCATCATGGACGAGTCGACTGCGAACCTCGACCACGCGACGGACATGACGATCCAGAATGTCCTGCGGACAACGCTGGGCGACACGCAGATGCTCGTGATCGCCCATCGGCTCTTGACGGTCGCGGGCTTGGACAAAATCCTGGTGCTGGACCATGGACGCGTGGTCGAGTATGGCACGCCGTGGGATCTGCTGCAGGATGACGCGGGCGTGTTCAGAGATCTGGCGCGGCAGTCGGGAGAGGAGTCGCAGTTGTTCGAGGTGCGTTTCCAGCTGAGAGGTGGACACGAGCTGATGGCAGATGGCCAAGGCGGTGCATGAGGCCAAGGCGCGGGCGGGAGGATCTGGTGGCAAGTGAGCCGTGCTCGAGGATGGCTGTCCAGAGTGCTATGACTGTCTGAAGAATGATGTAGCCCAAGAAGCATGCGTTGGAGATCGAAGGACAAGAATTGAGAGGGTCAACGTGGACCGAAAGCGACGGCATCTGCATGATTTCTCTTATTGAACAGCATCCATACATCCTTGCATACCCGACATGAATCAGATGGCATTGTCATTCCGGCTCGTCCGGCGGAGCTGCATGCATATGCTACAACTTGATATAATTGATGGTTGCAACTGGGCACCTTGTCGATACAACATGTTTCCAACACAGGAGGCGTTCCGTGGCTCACCACACCTCCATCTCCTGCTCCGCTCCGCAGCCATAACACCGCTGGATAACCTTCATCCCGCCCTCGCCGTCATCCTCCTCCTGCACATTCTCGAATTCGTGCGTATGTTCCTCGGCCTGCCGCCGCTGGAACTGGTTATTCCGCGTCCGTTTTCGTAAGCTGGACATCAGCTCAGTCCCATGCGGCACTTGATGGTACCCCGCCCACTCACTCGCGCAGACCCTGCTCGAACTTCTCTTCCCGCTTGCGCTTCTTGAACTGCTCTCTTCGCTCCCATTCTTTGTCTAGGCCCTCTTCGCCGCCCCACTTGTCCCACGCTACCTTCTCCACCTGCACACGGAGGAAGAGCATCATGTTGCTGTATGTCGACGCGTACGGATTCGGCCGCAACAGGTGCGGCAGCAGATCTTCGTCTTTCAGTTCCGGGTCCGTCAAGAGGTAGTCCTGGGATAAGCAGCACATCAGGCTGAAGCACTGCGTGCGCACCTCCTTGCACTCCGTCTTGGTGAGGAGCGAGTACTTTTCCGGAAACTTCTTCTTGCAGGCCATACACACACGCACACCAAAGACCTGCCGTGAGCGATCGTTCGAACGCGAGGCGCTGCCTCACCTTCAAGAATTGATGATCTAGCTCTAAGCTGTTGCACTCTGCACACCGCGGCGACTTGTCAACAACAATCGCTGGCGTTAGCTCGCACCGTCAATCTAGGGCCCTATAGCTCACAAGGCTCTTCGCCCTCGAGGATCATCTTCTTCTCCCTCGCCTTTTCCCGCGCCAATTCAATCACGCTCTTGATCCGCCCATCATCCCCGTCCTCCGTCAAGAACCCTCCTCTCGAATTGTGCAGCTTGCTCAGATCATACTCGAAATACTTGCCCTGGTCGTCAGCTCAATTTCAATCCCGGACCAAGTGCAGCTGACCAAGCCTGGGTCCCGGCGCAGTGGCGCATTATCCTCCGCTTGGGCTTGGGCGGCATTTCGTGTGGTCGTCGGGACGGCCGACGGTTTATTGACCAGGTTCTGACCACTTGGACCGGCCGCTGCGTTCCCATTCCTGTTCGAGCCGGAACCCGAAGCGGAGTCCGGTGATGGCGCCGCTGTGAGTTTTTGCTTCGCTTTGAGCCGATTGAGCGCGGCCAAACGTGCCTGAGAGGGAGGTAATGAGCTGTTTGCCGACATTCTGCACGTGCCGAGCCGCCTTGCGAGAATCAAACAGTCGCGAGATGAATGTTGAAGTTGAGGCCGACAGACGTCATGGCCGGTTGAGTGGATCTTCGAGTGGTGGGTGGCGAATTCTGAAACACGCCCGAATCCGAAGTGGTGGCCGCATGACGTGTAAATCCGCGAAGGGTATCACTTGGCGCGGGCCTTCTCAGCTGTCTGTTCATGTTGTTGCACCGACTTTTGCATCCTCGACACCATCAAGTCCGGTAGACCTATCAGCCCACCACACATAAAAGGAGCAAAAGCATGTCAGGTACGCTGATCGGGCTCGATAGTTCGCTATTGACTAGCTTACCGGGTAGACTACGCAGCTATTCTCGAAGAGGAGTTCGAGGTGAGCCCGGTAGTATGGGAGTGTGCGCAGAGTTGACTCCTAGGTCCTAGAATCGATCTTCCCGGACGAGCTTGAGAGTGAGCTCGTAGAAAGATGGAGATATGCCCCCAGGTCTCACAAGCAGAAGTCTCAGACAACGAGGTCCGCATACGAGTCGAGCCCGATGAGCCCTCGTCCTCGCATCCCTGTGAGCTCGGAGACTTCGGCTCAATGTAAAGCTCACCTGAAGTAAACCTCATCCTGGTCGTGACGTACCCGGAGACGTACCCAGATGTCATTCCCGAGCTGGCCTTCGAGAACATAGATGAGGAGGACGGCGAGTTGACGGAGGAGGAGTCGGAGAAGCTGGTCAACGCTCTGAACGCCATTGTCAGCTAACATCTATATCGAGTTCTACTGAGCTGATGACAGGGCGAGGAGAGCTTGGGAATGGCCATGACGTTCACGATAGCATCAGCAGCGAGGGAGGCGCTTTCAGCTGTCATCGCGGATCGTTTAAAGCGGGAACAAGAGGAGGATGATCGCAGAGCAAGGGAGTACGAAGAGGTCAGCTCCGTACACGTCTGCGTTGAACTCGCTGATCAGCAGGCGGAAGCAGCGCGAACGAGAGGAACGCCCGTCACGCACGACTCATTTGCGAAGTGGCGGAAGGGATTCGTGGCTGAGCTAAAGACCAAGCGGGATAAAGAGGAAGAGGATCGGGTGAGGGCTCTAGCACCTCGGGAGAGGGAGGACTACAAGAAGAAGAAAGAGCGGCCTACAGGTAAGTTGCAACCCTTCCGGCCGGCTTGTCAGCTGATCGAAAAGGCAAGCAACTGTTTGAGACGAGTCAGACGCTCGCAACTTCGGACGAGGCTTTGTACGAGGAGGGAGGTGAGGCAGTCGACATGTCCAAGTACACGCGAGAGGAGCGGGAGGCGGAGAGGAGGCGCGAGGAGGAGGAAGAGGAGAGACGGAGAGCGGGCATGGTCGCGGGCGATGAGAGCGACTGAGCGTGATGATCAGGGCTCTGGCGGGGACAGACACCCGACGGCCCTTCACTCATATGCATCGCATCATCTACGAAATCTCTACGGCGGTGTATTCCGATTTATAGCTTGCTCTCCCTGGCAGGACGCCACGCTTTCAGATGCGTGCTAGATGAGAGCAGCTTGCCGCTGGCAACGTCCCGAATCTGGTCTGAGTTCCCGGTAAATGCGGAGCCGTCCCCAAAGCCACTCACATCGCATTTCATGTTGGACAAGGCCGGTGTGAGCTTGACCACCTCGGCTTCGACTCGTATCTTCGAGCCGCTGCGGTCAGCCCATCCGGGCAGAATGTGCGCTTTGCGGTGTACTCACGCCAGACCGGGATGATAGTAATCGGTGTTCAGATTGACCGAAACACCAGCCATCATCGGCAAACCCCAGAATGTCTCGGTGTGCAGGGCTACCATGACTGCCGATGTACATCTGTACCAGCTTCAGCGCCTTCCCTCAAAGCATTGTCTGGCTGCCGTCTCGGGTCCACTCACGTATCGACGATCCAGGCCGTTGCGGCGCCGTGCAAGTTTCCACTGAAATTGCCCAGCTCTGCGTAATCAGCGAAGCTGTCCCTTTCTCTGCGGGGAGCCCGGCTAGTGATCGCCTAATCCCGGAGGATATACTATGCAGCGGGCAAACGCGCGGTCAAGTCACTCGGACACATACCTGAATCGACAACCCCTTCCCAAACCGCTTTCCACCCGTCCGCTCTCCGCCGCCCCTGCGCGTCCGGCTCGGGCACATCGTCCATCTCGACCAGCTTAAGCTCATTTTGGGGATCGCTCAGTCGAGGGTGGTATGCAGCGACCTTGACGGTCCGTTCGTAGAGCTCTTGCTGCTCTCGCGTTGCTTTGGGCATGTTGGTGGGTGAATGTCGAACAGGCAGCT
This sequence comes from Papiliotrema flavescens NRRL Y-50378, assembly GCA_000442785.1. Taxonomy (NCBI): domain Eukaryota; kingdom Fungi; phylum Basidiomycota; class Tremellomycetes; order Tremellales; family Rhynchogastremaceae; genus Papiliotrema; species Papiliotrema flavescens. The sequence continues at coordinate 47,456 of CAUG01000266.1, forward strand.
CCGGATCTTTCAATAGCCGAAATGGCCCAACTCGCGCGGTCCATGGGCACCGGCGTTTATGTTTTGGGCATACGGGTTCCGAACCGCTGAGGTGCAGAATGGGCCATTTCGATACATATATTTCCTTCAGGCATTATACAGTGTCCGCCTTTCGATATTCGGGACCGATACAGCGCGAATCAAGGTGTTTCTGTAACCATTATGTCGGTATCTCTCCGTGCTTCTTTGCTACCTCCCGCCCACATCCTCCGACCGCCTCTCGTGCCTGTCCACCTTGGTATGGTCGCTCGAGTTCCCCTCATCGTCAGTCATCTGCGGACCGTCCCCCTGCTCCTCTTTCTTCTTGTGCTCTTCCATCTGCCCACCCTTCCCATGATCATCCGCCAGAGTCTTATCGCCTTCTGCTGCTCCGCCGCCGGACGTGCCCGGAAGTTTCTCGGCCTCTCCCTTCGTTTCCTTGCCTTTCCCCTTGGTCTTGCTGCTAGAGCTGGACGAGCCAGTGCTGGTGGACCCCTTGTCGCCCTTGTCGCTATCGGTGCTGCCCTTCTTCCCTTTCTCGTCGTCGCCGCTCGGCTCTTTCGGGTTGCCCGAATCCGCGCCCGAAGCGAAACGGAAGTGCGACCCGCCGTCGTGGTCCGACTCGTGCACGATCGTCAGGCGCTGCAGGTCCGTCAAGAAGTTCTCGAGCTTCTCGTTCTTCTTCGAGCGAGTAGCCCGGCCGAGGTTGTCGAGCCACGAAACCTTGTTCAGCATCAGGTCTGCGGTCAGTGGTGATAGCCGGGAGGTACGTCATGTCAGCTCACAAACGCAGAGGATCACGATGGTCACGCCAAAGCTGAACAGCCAGATTTTGACGACAGTAACGATATCGACCCAGCCTCCGTGCTCGATCGCGGGGCCCGACAGCCATCCGAATAGCGCGAACAGACTCGCGAGGATGTCCACGCCGAGGACCGCCCCGATCAGTTGCCAAGAGGGAAAGACGTTGGGCGTGCCGCGCTCCTGCGCGAGGCGGGTGATGACTGTCGTGAGCGAGCGGTCCCAATGTAAGGGCAGTGCCGCCTCTTCTTCGGCACAAAGGTATCGACGAAGAGGTGCGAAGACGGTCAGACATGGCACTCACAGATGACCCAGGACTCGGTGAGCGCGACCTCGAGGAACAGGATCTCCTGCACGCTTCCGAAGCGCTGGATAATACCGCCGTTTTCGAGATACAGCGTCCCCCTGATGATCCACGTGCCTGCAGCGAGCAACAGACCCATGATCGTCGAGATGATCCAGACTTTCGGGAGCTGCCACTCGACAGGCTGACGGGCGTACGGTGCCTTGTCGTAGGCGATCGCGATAGTGGCGACATCGGCGAAGATGGCGAGGAAGCTGCTCGTCAGGGCCAGGATGAGTATGGTGGCCAAGCACGGCTTACACGATGAGGTCTACTCGGATCGTCTCGTTCTTGATCAAGATGGACAGCATGAGGTACACCTGCAGATGTACACACAGTGCGATACTGTAGATCAGTGAAGGATCTCGCCGCCTTACACTGAGACAGATCCGCGACGAGCGCAGACTCACCGATAGATGATGTACGCCTTCATCCGGTGGAATATCTGTCGAGCCACCTTGATGGCCGTGATGATCGTACTGAGACCTTCGTCGAGGAACACCACATCCGCAGCTGTACGCGCGGCGTCGCTAGCGCCCTCGACGGCAATGCCACAGTCGGCCTTCTTCAGACTCGGCGCGTCATTGACTCCATCGCCGGTCATGGCCGTAAGGTGCCCTCGCTCTTGCAAGAGGTTGACGACCTGGTACTTGTGTTCCGGGAAGACTTCCGCGAAGCCATCGGCGGCCTCAACAAAGTCGCGGATGTCAGAGCCGGACATTCCACCCCCAATGAGCTTCTCGGAGTCGTACACGTTTGTCTTGAGCCCGAGCTGCTTGCACGTTTCTTTGGCAATTGCTACGGCGTCACCCGTAAGCATCTACAGTCAGCTCTGCAGTACGGTTGCTGGGGCGACAGTGACTCACTTTGACGGAGATGCCGAGATCGTGTGCTTCGCCGATGGTCTGCCATCAGTATCCATTCCGCTGTCTCCACACCTTGCACGCACCTTGGCCGTGTCTGCGCGGGGCGGGTCAAACATGCACAGCATGCCCAGCAGCTCCCATTCCTTCCCGTCCTCCTTGACCGCCACACCCAAGCTCCGGAACCCCCGCAGCGCAAAGTTCTGGCTCTCTCCCCGGTACGCATCAACCGTGCTCTTCTCGAATTGCGCCAGCTTCAATATCGCGTTGGGCGCGCCCTTGGCACACGTATACTTCTTGCCGTCCTTCTCGACCTCGGCCGTGATGCGCTTGCTGACTGGATCGAACGGCGTGAACTTGTGCGTCTTCCACCCGCCCTTCAACATCTCCTGCGCCTTGGGATAATCCTTCAAGCCGACAACGGTGACTTTATCGATAGGGTCCAAGCCCTTGACGTTGTGGCTCGACGCGAGGACCGCGACGGTCATGAACCAGTTGGGGTCGACGTCGGGCGCGATATACGGCTTGTTCAGGCTGAGCTTGTTCGCGGTGAGGGTACCCGTCTTGTCGGAGCAGAGGATATCGACGCCAGCCAGGGATTCGATGGCGGTAAGCTTTTGCACAATGGCTTTGCGGCGAGCGAGATACGCGGCCCCAACGGCGAGGGTCGTGGTGGTCACGACGGGCAGACCGACAGGCACACCGATGATGAGGAAGATGAGGGCGTAGACCAACAGTGAGTTTTGGTCCGGGTGTGCGATGCCGATGCCGCGGAAGAAGCCGCCGATCCAGACGATGAAGATGAAGAAGACGACCAGGACGAGCAGGCTACGAGTCAGCGGATCGTTCAAGTCGAGCACATGGAGCGGCGCAAGACTCACCTGAGTCCGATACCCCCGAGGATGATCTGGAAATGCCCCTTCTCATTCGAGTCTGGTATGAGCGGGGACCACCCTGACACATGAGGCACCCACTTGACACGAGCGAGGCTGTCTTGCCGACAAAGCTCTGCTTAGCCGAGCAGACGACCATACCGAAGCATTTGCCCCGCTTCACTCCACAGGTAAAGTACGCAACGTCACCAATGTGCTTGTCCACCGCAAGTGACTCGCCCGTGATGGCACTTTGGTCGACGGAGCAGACCGACGGACCCTTGTTGGGTCCTCCCTCGTCGTCATCATCGTCCGACTCATCGTCTTTGTGGCCCGCCTTGGACTTCTCCGCCTTGTCCAGGATAGCCTTGGCCTTCGAGCCGTCTTTGTCGTCGTACTCGCTAATTATCTGCGTATCAGACACAGCGGTGAACCCCAGTGGGATGGAGAGGGAGAGTCGGGGAGAATGCCATTGCGGCGCCCTTTTCCCCGTTCCCTCTCCTCTCTGTCTTTTCCCTCCCGTTCCCATTGCACTCACTTTGGCATCCGCAGCGATCGTCTTGCCCTCCTCTAGCACGATGATATCACCAGGAACCAGGTCTCGTGCTTCAATCTCGCTCTCCGAGCCGTCGCGGACCACGACACACTTGAGCGCAATACCCGCCTTCAGCTGCGCGACAATGTCTCCTGCTTGCCTGTCTCTTCAGCCATGTCCTTCTCGCCTCTCGAGGCGCTGCTCACTTCTCCTGGTACCATCCCACTATAGCGTTCATAGCCAAGATACCGATAATCACGCCGAAATCGATCCAGTCTTGAGCCGCGATTTCCATGACATACAGGATCGGGCCGCGGAAATACGACACGAACTTGAGGAACTGGTTCTCGGACGGGCTGTCATCAGCATTGCGGTTAGTCTGGAGACAGATGCACTTGCCTTTCCAGCTCGTTGTACCCTACTTGCTTTCTACGGTTCTCGGCCTCGGAAGCGGAGAGACCCTTTTGCGGGTCTGTCTCGAGCCATTCGGCCGGCACCTTCCTTCAGTGGCCTTCTTGAACTGAAGAAGCGAGCCGCACCTTCTTTGCCTTCTGGTCCACCCTGACCTTCTTCCATGGCGCATACCAGACCCGCTTGTACTTGGCCTCATCCTCGTCGTCGTCGCCGTCATCGTCCTTCTTGTTCTTGAGCTGCTCCTGCTGGTCCGCTACGTAACGCAGCAACACCTCGTACTCCTCGCCCTCCCATTCTGTGCATCAGATCGCGCTCCTTTTCCAACGGCGCAATAGGCTCCGGGCTCACTCTTCTTCTCCTCCTGCTCGTTGCGTTGCTTCTCCGCGTCTGCGCTCCCCTCCTCTGCGTCCTTGTGCTTCTTACGGTGAGTGAGCGCCATCGTGCTGTCTGCAAATGTCCTTGATCGCCCTTAGCTACAGTCAGACGAATGTATCACTCGCAGCCTGAAGTGCGAGAAGTGAGGGGGACAGGGCCAGTCGCCTATGTACTCTGCGCGTTACCGGCCATGCATTCCAAGTGCGACCAATGATCTCATCCTCGGTCGTGAGCCGACACAGGCTCCTCGGCACAGATGGCCAGGCGAATTCCTGCTCGGGGACCGAACTGGGCTACTTCAGCTTAAAGCCTCATTCCAAAATACCCTCTCCGCCCTCTCCCTCATGATGCGCCTGCCCAAAATGCCCCTCACCATCCGGAAAAGGGATGTTCTGTGCCGCTCGCAGCGCAGGCCATGATGCGATTGTTACGCGATAAGCGTAAAAACGTAATCGTGTTCTGTGCCGCGCTGCTGGAATCTCGGCGCAGAAGGCCCACGTCAGAGCCCTGAAAGAGCTGCGGGGGCGGCTGGAGCTGATGAATCTGCTGTCCAGTGCACGGGCGGGCCAGCGACCAGAGCTCGGAAGCGTCGAAAATAGACGTCGAATGCTCGCGACATGTCAGCTGATGGCACAATACAGACGTCACTGCGATACGGGGTGGGGGTGGGGGCGGCGGTCCCCGCCCAAACATGAGTGAGTTCTGTCTGTCATAGTAGATGGGGGAGGACGTATCGTTGCGTGCTCTGTCGCGGACAACTCGTTGCTTGTGGACCCTGTACAGATACGATGAACATCTTCATGTGACCCTGCTAATCCGGGCCCGTGCTCTCGGCTGAGATTATCACGACAATACTAAGTGTCTCATCTTACAGAAGGTGAGACCTCACCCAGCCGCTTGAGCTTTGGAATCACAGATACCCGCTATTTCAACACGCGCCAAGGCGTTGTATCGTCCCGTGCAAGGTTGTTTCGCTTCGTGAGGTAGCTCCCGGTCGCGCGGATTGCACCTGTCCTGTATACGCCAGCTGGGCTGCGACGGTGACGGTCTCAGCTCAGACGCTGGATGCCACGTGCTTGCAACCTGATGGGCGTCAACTTTTTTTGCCCCCCGTCCATCCTCTTCGGCATTCTCTTCCACGTCTTTCTGGCCTGTAGTCTCTGCTTTCGCCTCGCAGGTGCTCGACGTGGAAGAGCATTTGGGACAAGAAGCCACCCATCGCGATTTTGCCACTCGGGCCCTCGGATCGAGCATGTGATCGTCGGACCGGTGGGGTCCCCGCGAAATCACCGTGATGACGCACATCGCTGTTCCTTTCTCGACGTCAGATGACGGTGCATGATGTGCCATGCGTCCGACCAGCCAACGAATCATCGCCGAGCATCCCCCCCGTCCCCTCCCCAGCAACCTGCCGCGGTCGTCTTATAACGATCGATCGTCGCAGCTGTGCGCTGCTTCTCCATCTACACATCCAACATGGACTTCTTCGCACAAGGCCACCACCACCACACCGCGTACCCCACCATCTCGGCCACGGGCACCATCTCGGTCAACCCGCCCGGTGGGACGCACACCGCCCATGACCCCAAGCACACGGGCGGGCTTCCGCCCCCTCACACTGGCTTCGTAGGTGATCCGCTGCGCCCAACACACATCGCTCACCTCAGCCCGTCCCGGTCAACAAGTTCATCCACCACTCGCACGTGGGTCAGACGGCCCTCTGGGTCGTCTTTGGTCTGTTCACCGCCGGTCTCGTCGGCATCTTCATTCTCTCCCAGCGAGTCGAGAAGCGAGCCAGGCTCTTCCATTGGTACGTTATGTCTCATCAACTGACTCGCGTCCCCCACGGCCACCTCTCGCCTGCATCCGGTCGCACAACGCCTCCCGTCTCGTCCACTCACTCACGCACAGGCTCTCCGGCCTGGTCCTGACCATCGCCATGGTCTCGTACCTCGTCATGGCGACCGGGCTCGGCGTCACGTTCGTCCCTATCCACTATCACGGCCACGCAGCGAGCAACTACCGATTCCTCCGAGAGTTGTTCTACGCCCGATCGATCGACTGGCTCTTCACCACCCCGCTCTTGCTCCTGTCGCTGGCGTTCCTCTCCGGCCTGTCGCCGTACGAGACCACCCTCGCCATCCTCGCCGACGTGTTTATGATCGTCACCGGCTTGTTCGCCAGCCTCGTCCCCGCCCGATGG
>CAUG01000266.1:53889-78233 GCA_000442785.1 Papiliotrema flavescens NRRL Y-50378
CCCGGAGAGCGAGCCAGGTGGGGCTTCTTCACCGTCAGCTGCGTTGCGTTCCTCTGGATTTGGTGGATCCTCATCACCAACGGCCTCAAGGGTGAGTCCTCCGGCTTACTTATTGGGCGCGAGCTGATAACAGCTGCCAAGGAGCGACCCAGGAAGACCAGGGGTCTTTTCACCCTCTTGTCGGGAATGACCCTCGTCCTCTGGACCGCCTACCCGATCGTCTTCGCCCTCGGCGAGGGAACCAACAAGATCTCTGCCGACGCCGAGATCATCTCCTACGCCGTCCTCGATGTGTCAGTTAGACGATCCATTGCGAAGGCGTATGAAACTGATACGCAGCGCGGCCAAGCTTGGCTTCACCTACATCCTGCTCTTCCTCCACACGCACGGCGAGGACGACACCTACGCCCTGCCCGAGTGGTTCGTTGAGCACCGACACGGTCTCGGACAAGACGGCCGAGGCACTTACGGTGCTCTCGGCTCCCGAGACGACTGAGCGCGCCGCGTTCCGGCGTAATCTCCCGCGCTATCGCTTCTGCCGAAGCGATCGCCGAGAGATGCTTGACCATACGATGCGAAAAGACGAAGCTGCAAAGGAAGAGGAAAGCGACAAGCATATGTACGAGGAGATGCCTTGACGAGGAGGATACGTGAGTGGACACGCGCGATTCGTCTGTATTATGCAAGATGCAACGCTCTTTTGATCTCTGCTCGCTCGCGCTTGGTTTCTGCAAGGCATCCGCCTGTGGCGAGAACTGACCTCCTCTGCTTCATGTCCGGCAGATCAGCCGAGCCAGACATGGCCGCCTACGTGTAATATGGGCAAGGAGTCCAGTTCTCTATGGCTCGCGCAAAAGCTCATCATTCTCAAAAGCCTTTGACTTCGGTGCATGGTGGCGTCTCAGTTCCCATATACTTCAGACCAGAAAACCAGAGAAGAACTTCTGTCGCGCGCTGCTTTTCTGGGTTAGGTAGAGGAAAACGGAGCAATATCCCTCCGGTGATAATGCCATCGTATCACGCAATGTGCTGCAGTCAAGCCATGCAACTTCGCAATTGCGCCGAGGTGATGAGCACCCGAGTCGCCTTCCTCTCTCAGGTCGATGGATTGTCGTTTATTCAGGCTGATGCTTCGGGTGTAGCGGCTCATATGCCCAAGCTCAAGTGGCGCACCTCTTGCAAAGAAACAGGTGGAAATACACCGGGGCGGACCCAGTGCCAGTCAACGAGCGGGGACGCCTAGGGAACGGCGACACACCCAGAGCTTCCGTTGACTTCTTTGCATCGCTATCCGCGGTCCGATCGGCTTGCCGCCCCGCGGTGCCTCCGCAGAAGGCTGGACGCGCGCTGCTCGGGACACTTTCTCACGCCCGCCATCGACTCCAGAAGCGGACTTCCAGCCTTTCAGCCTCACAACTTACTACTCGCACTGTCTCGTGACCGTGGTGATTCCGGTGCATTCGGCCTGCCCCTTCACGCCACGAACTGCCCTGACTGTGCATCCAGAACAGGTACAGATTCCCGCCCGCAACCTCAGGGCGAGGTGGCCACGACGCCTCTGTTCGTTGCTGTCGGCGTCGATGCTGGTAGGATGGGCGTCACGCCTATCCGCCCTGCCCGGAGCGGGTCCTGCGTATTTCCGGCTCTTCTCACGCGGACTTTGCTTCGGGCCGAGTCCAACGGCGGTAGGAACTGGCATGCGGCGGTCTTGGGTCAGACCCCTTCACCGCGCGCTCAGGACGTGAGTGTCTATGTTGACATGAGCCGAGCCCCTCCAGGACATGGCGAGGTGCGTGCCACTTTTCACTTGACCACGGGTCACGTATGTATCCCTCCGCCGGCCAGTGATGATCCGTCCTTCCGCTCACGGATCGGCCGTGACCGGGCGCTATCGGAGCTCGCGCTCGTCACAGGACAGGGCAGCCACGCTGACGGAAAAAGGTCAGTCAGTGGTGGCACCCCGTGCCGTTCCTGCCGAGACATGCGATCTCCTTCGGCCTGGGCGATTACCCCTTTGGACCGACCGTTCACACGCTTCTGGGACACGTTCGATTGCATTGCGCAGCGCCGAGCTTCCATGGCGCACGTTCCTGAAGATGGACGAAAATGCCTCATTCCGTTCCATTAGCGTTAGCGCGCAGTGGTCATGAGGTCCACGATGAATAGGGGGCTGGGCCGATTGCGAGGCCAGAGGATTCGGGCGAGATCCGTGCGGGACGAGCGAGATAAACGTTAATAAGGGTGTTGGCGTGTGTGTGGTGGCTCTCAACCCGGTATGCCTTTGTGGCATCACGAGTCTCGGACCTTTTCGGGCGGGAGCTCAGAGCTCTGGGTCAGGTGTCAGATGCAATGGGGCTACGACTTCAGTAATGACGCCGTGATGGCGGGGTGAGGCTGGGCGGTATCAAAGGTCCCACATCGGTCTTGTCCGGCATTACGTCTGCCGAGTCTAGGTGTGCCTTCGCCCCCGCGCTGACGCCTCGTGCCTCGCCCAGGCTGCACGTCGGGCGGTCGAGATCCGGTTGTTGGGACCCGAAGAAGAGCGCCAGCCGTACGAAAGGGGGGTCAAGATAGACCTAGCGATGACCGATCGCTGTCCTGGGCATGTCACGTTCTGCCTCAGGGCACGCCCACGGCTGAACTGGATGATCATTGCCCATTCATGCAGGTGCCGAACGAGATCTGGTACTTCCCACAGCCCTGCGTGCGCGCCGTGCCCGCCCTGCAAAGTGCACAGTGCACAGACCCAAATCCTCTGCCCCGCAATGCAATCGATGACGGGAGGGGCTCTATCCATCCCATGCCTGCCCCCAGCGTTGGAGCGTGCTGTTCACACGCCCACACGCCCCGTCTGATCCGCGCCTGGCCTCGTGCCGACGCGCATGCCGGCACCATCCCGCACTTGTGTCATATGAGAACAGGTCCCGTCTTCCGGACGTATTTTGGGAGTGGAAGTAGCAACGATACGGTAAAAGGCAAAGATACATAAACGGGGACAGGATCAACGTCGCCCCGGACTTGTAAACGCGTCGTAGTCTACATCGCAATTGTCTGCCCCTTGTAAGCCCCCGATTCCAGCTCGCTCAGCTCGCCGTCGTCGCACTTCGCCAATTGGAGTCCAACCCCCAGTGCGCCCTCGCCGGCTATCGCCCATAGACTTGATCGCATTAAGCGCGCGCTGCATCGGCGATTGTCGACGATCGCCCCCATCGAGCATACCTCGCGGGCTGGATCAGCGAGTCATCAGTCACGCCGTAATTCAAGTCAACACGCCTGTGAATACAACCGCGAGATCTCATCGATCGGCTGTACGAGCACCAAATACCCGTCTCACCGCTCGCTCGATATTTGGCTCGGTCACACGCTTCGAAACGTTCGCCATTGCCTTCCACCATTCAGCAATAACCTTCCGATCGCGTGTCGGTCTCGACCTCGGACTAGCCGCACGGCGTGCCCAGGCTCCTGCCCTTCCGCAACTCAAGTCACGTAAGTTCTTCCCTCGTTCCCAGGCTCGAGACTGCCCATCCCCTCGGATCACTGTGGTCCGCGTGCCTGACAGGCTCTGAGGTCGCCCCGCCGCCGCGGCGTCTGTGCACCGTGCCTGACTGGGTGGGTCAGCAGGCGGAGCCCAGGTGATGCGGAGATCACGTCACTCTATGATTCAGGTACGGGCTATAACCCTAACACCGGCTATTTTCCCTTCACACACCGGCACGCTCATGGCCCGCGCGCGCGCCCCCTCGCCCAGTCGACTGACTTTGTATCATTCTCCCCCCTTGCCACTACCCGCCTGCAGCCTCATGCACAACCCCTCCACGCCCGTTACTTGGGCTCCCAGCCATACACCAAACACCCACCCGAACGCCCCGGACGTGGCCTCGCCTCTCACTCGGTCCCGCCCTGCTTATCTCGCTTCCCCCTTCGGGCTCGTGACCTGCCACATAATTAGCAACCTGCTGATCCTTAGACCCGGCTGACGACTCCCCTGTTCTTCACGCCCAGAGCTTGACACGTACGTATCCCCTGCCGCCCCTCTCTATCCGTTCGTTTTTGTTCCGCGCCTCGCCTGACCCCCTCTTCTCGTTATCCTGCTCTCCCTCCAGCGGTTACAGCAACCCCTCCCCATTCTCCTGTCCAGTGACCATACCGCCGCCTACTGCATGTCAGGAGCGCCGCGATTACCAAATCGCCCTTCGCTCCTCAGCAACCAGAGCCGACAATTCTCAGATCCCCTTTTTGCCTTACCGCGCTAGTGTCACGTACATTACGTGCCCTCTTCCCAGCCAATCCAACCCGTCTGAACTCGCCCATCCACCACACCATCTTCCCGTGAGACATCATCGTCCTTTTCTTTCCGCTGCCTTGGTCCCGTCGTGCCCAGACAGTTTCTCATCCATAGCGACACCTCGCACGCCGTCGGACTCGAAGCGCTACCATAGTTGCTTCCGCGGGCCCGCACGACACGACGCAACCGAGACACAACGCGGGACGCACGACACCCTCGACACATGATCACCTGCTATCGCTAACGCGGCCCAGAACAGATCTTCCGTCCCGTCCGAACCAGCTTGCCCGTTCCTTGCCCCAGACATACGACGCATCGTCGGCGACGTACGACACCTCCACGACCACGCTTGTTACACGAGTGGGCCTTGCCCTTTGCTTAATTACCGACTCTCACGCCCCCCCTTCCCTCCAGGATCCATACCATCGCCTTCCTTTACCTCATCACCCTATCAGCTTTCGCCCCGGATCTCAGACACTGGGCGCCAATACACGTCGTCACTTCGCTGCGGGCATCTATTCACCCCATCACAGTAGTGTCGACGTCGAGCTCCTTGCTACGCAAGCGCTGTCGTCCTCTCTCGACATTGCATCTCCGCCAAGGCTGCATCGACCGCGGCATCACCCCGGCCTTCGATTCTCGGCACGCCGCACCGAGGTCAATCACGGCGATCCCATCAACACACGTCGCACACCCCTTGGCAGCTTGTCATCTGAACCCCTCGCCGACTCTGAGCCCTTCTCGTACAGCTCGACAGGGAAATCATCTTCCAGACCGCTAGACCAACTCAACGCAGGCCCCCTTAGTCAGTAACCCCAAGAGCCATAGGGTCATCGACCGAGTACCGCACGACGCTTGTCTGCTCATCGTGGCTTCACATCAATCAACATTCGTGCATCTTGACTCGAGTGTCACGTCACCGTGTGAGTGGCATCCCGTTGCGCAACTGCAACACATGCGGTCCTCTGGTCTCCCCACGCCGTTTCGACTTATGTTGAACGTTTGAGCTATCGCTGACCGCATGCAGACCAGATCTAAACCTACAAAGTATCTTCACACCCGACCGGTCGGACCAAACTATATTGGCATCATCATCACTGCCCATCTTGAACGTGACACCTCGTGGTGAGTCACCATCTTTTCATTTGTGTGATCGTCCTTCCGCACCAGACCCTCCCACCCATGACCAACACGGATCTGCACGCCCTCTCGCGCATCGCCGTCGTGGCCGCGTGCGAAATACCGCCGGGAGGGGTCCTTTGGGTGGAGGAGGTGCCTGGCTTGGAATAAACTTTGATGATCATGGCATCATCACCATCAGTCAGCCCTGCCGAGCTTTGAACCTCGTTTCGAGGATCAGTTTGGCCCCCCCACTCCGTCCTTTACCCCTCTACCCTTTGCCCCTTTGCCCCATTCCCACCTCTCCCATCCCCTCCCACCATGCGAATGTGCCTCGCTCCAACCTTGCACCCAAGGCCCCGCCATCCCTTTGCCCGCATATAGCTTTCCCCACCATCATCCATTCGGACCCTCCGAGCTCGCTTCCGCCCCGCCCAGCTTGGACCCTGTCCGCCCCGTCCACACCGATACCTACACGCCATGAACGCAAAGCTCATCACACAGTCCTGGTGCCTTGCACACGCTCTGATCAACTCGTCCGACATCCGGAAGACTACGCTCTTGATCCTACGCGACGCCTCATTACCCGCTTGGACGTCGTCGCCGTTCACGTGCAGTGACACCAAACGCCTCGCTCGCGGTCCAGGTCCTTTGAAACTGCGCTTCCTCGCGCAGTCTGGATCCCTACAGCAGCTCTATAGTCCTGCGAACCCCGCGCCGGACAGGCAACAGTGCCCACCATTTCTTCAGTGCTTCATCTAACCCCTCATCAACCTGCCATGGAGCAAGGTTGGCCCGGTGTGAGTGTGAGACTTGTTTTTGCTTTGTCCCCGTTCCATCCGCAATCAACCTTTTGTCTCCGCGGTGTTCTGCGCCCGAAGGTATTTTTTTGGGGGCTCACGGCAGTACCACGGGATGTACCAGAGTCATTACTCTGATCCCCGACATCCAGGCGGCGCAGGTCAGACAGACCGCCATCAGTCGTCGCCGCACAACGAGTCCACGACCTCGCCCAACGAGGAAACGACCCACCGACGCGCGTACACACAACCCGTTGGCGGAACGTTCTTGCCCCCACTTCCTCCTTTGCAATCTTCATCGCACCCGAATCACCCGTCGTTCTCGCCCAACTTCTACCCATCCTACTCGTCCCATGCCGCTTCTACGAGCGCGCCCGCCGGGCTGCACATGGCCGGATACCCCAACGGACCGATGTCCGCGCCGCCGCCAGCCGGTCAGGGCGGATATCAATACCAGCTCACCTCGCCTCTGAATCAGCCAACGCAATTGCGCGGACAGCCCAGCATGCCCCCGCATCACCAGTACGGCGAGTCGCCGAGAATGCCTCAGGGCGGTGGACCGGGCAACTGGTCGTCAAGCCCGGGTATGAGACCGCTCTCGCCTACCTCACCTACGACCCACCTCGCCCCACCCGGCATAGCGGCCAGCTCAGCCAGCAGCTCGAGCGGGTTCCCCAGTGCGACCCGAACGCCGGGCACTTTGCCTCAAAAGAACAGTAAACGACGGTCCGGGAGCGTGAGCCTGAGTCCGGGCAGCTGGGAGGACGAGAAGTACGGTGCGCTAGGAGATCTCGGGGAGGAGACGGAGGACCAGCCGTGGGGTATGCCGCAGGACGAGTACAAGTCGCTCAACCCGCGCGACAAGAAACAAGTGAGGAATCGGTAAGTCAATGCCCTGCTGCTTTGCTGGACGGGGCTGATGACAGCATCGGCGCAAGACGGTTCCGAGCCAAGAGAAAGAGTGCGCGCCCCGCGGATTGTAGAGGATGATCAGAGCTGATTATAGACTACGTCAGCAGCCTGGAACAGTCGCTCCGTGCGCGAGACGACGAGCTCTCGATGTACAAGGCGCAGATGGATACGCTGCGACAGGAGTGCAACGACCTGCGAGGCCGCTTGGGTATGCCGCTCCTGTCGCCACCGGTTCCCATTCAGAGTGCGATGCCGGACGGAGCGCTTGGTCTCGTGGTCAACCAGGTGGATGGTTGGAGCCCGAAGGGAGAGAGCGCTTAGAAAGCGTCTCGCGGTTCGCCAGCGTGCAGCGTCGCAGATCGACGGTGGCATTTGAGGGCGGGCAGAGGGATGGACGCAGAGAGCGAGGAAGCACGATGGGCGGAGGTGGGGTTGTTCACGCGCTGCCGAGGGAGTGGTAGTGGTGGGAGGATCGCGGACTCCATTGCGCGGAGAGGGGAAGTAGGAGTGAACCGACGGGGCCACCGACCGACGAGTCCGCCATGTCCGCCATCCCGGGTTGGACGTCCGACTCGACGCGAACGGCGAAAGTGGCGAAATGACGAAACGAACTGAGCGCGGAGGTGTGTCGACACGAATGATCGGAGTCTGGACGAGGTTTCATTTTGTATATATGCCCGCGCTCTTGGAGTGGGTGCGTGGGGCAGCCGCTATATTCACCTGGGGGGCGGGGACGCGGCGCGCTCCGGCAACCCGCCCTGCCCATCTTTGCTTTGCTAATACGTCTTGGTGGGCGCAAGCCCCGCTTGCTGTTGTCATAGTATGCAGATATGTGATGCGCTTTGCGACGCACCGCGTCATTGCCACGGCGTGCCGATATGTTGCGGCCACGTCGAACGTGGCCTATTGTCGTGGTTGCGAGGGAGGCTCCTGACTGCCCCGGGTGGGAGATGCCACATGGATGACTCATACCGCCGTCATCGTGCGGCGCAGTTGCCGAGCGAGGCATCGTGGTTGTGGCGGCGCCATTCTATTGATGGCCAGATATCAGGATATGTTATAGTATGCATAAGTGGATGTTGTCGGAGTATCAGTGACGACATCATGGCGGACAACAGACAGGCGACAGCCCGCATGCCAAGGGTTCTGCGCTTCGCCGCTCATCCGCCCTATTTTGGCAGAAGCCTGCGAGCGCTGCTCTCGCTCCTCCCGATTAGCCCAGGCGCACCCCTGCGCAGCGCCCATACCCGGCACGCTAGTCCACGCGCATCATTGCGGCGCGACCACGAGCCACACAACCGCATGCCAGATCCAGCTGAAGCCTCGGCCTATGCTCTGCACCCTGTTTCATCAGCGCCCCGCTGCTTCCCCGTGTTCGGTGTCGTCGCGAAAGACCCGCGAGCACTCACGTCGGGTGCGCAGACCATTTGTCCCACGCCGACCGGCCAAAGACCACGCGTCCAAGCGACGTGTTCATCCCGCCACCGTGCCCCGCTCCGGCCGGACGACGTTTAGCCACTTCTCCGCGGCCGGTCCAGGGCGTGTCTTTCGGCGCGGCTTCGCCGGCATACGACAGCGATGCAGGTGTCGACGCTGATATCGCAGATCCGGACGCGGCGGCCGCTGACGACGACGCTGCCAACGCCGCCGCGGACGCAGACGCCGCCGCAGCGGCCAAAACCGATTCGAGCGCTGAGGAATCGCCCGCGCCGTACTGGCGAATGTCCTTGATCTCATTCGCGACAAAGGCGACTTCCGCGCGGAACCGCTGAACCCGCTGTGCGAGTGACATGAGCAGGTAGAAGAGCATGATGAACGCGAAGGTCGTCCATGAGTTCCAGCCGCCGGTTCTTGTGCGGGCCACCGTCGAGCTCATATTGGTAGTATTGATACTCAACGAGGGGGCACCGGGTAAAGAAAGGTCGAAGGTGAACGTATGATCGTCTGACGCGGAGCGGGCCATGTTGGTTTGGATCTGGGCCTTGTCGATGCCTGGTCTCAGCACATGCAGTCAATGGATCTGGGGACCCGTGTCGACTCACTCCAATCACCCTTGAGATGGACTGTCAACTGCCCTTCGCTCTTGAACAACGGCACAGGCACCGTAACGCCCTCCATCCGGACTTCGTACTCGACCTCGACATGTCCATTCTCAACTCCACTGCCGCCTCGATCACCTCTTCCGACACGAACCTCTGTCTGTCCGTCCACTTCGCTCGCTGCCCACGGCAGTACACTCCTCCTCTGCGCCACCCGCGTGACCCTCACATCCGGGCTCGGCACAGTCCAACCGACCTCTCTCGCCCGCTTCGGCCAGTCGAATGCCGTTCTGACAGACACCCCGCCCCAGACGTCCCTGACCATCCAAACCTCCACTTCGCCGTGGATCCTCGTCCTCTCATCCGGTAGCATTTTGGCCTCGGCGTCTGTCCACTTGAATCGTCCCACATCTCCCTTTTCAAGGTTCATCTCCGCTGTTGATCCTCCCATCCGTCCCCTGCACTGCACCTCGCATACTCGGCCAAGCTCATAAGCAGCTTCGACTCGCACGAAAGGTACAGCCAGCGGTAATCCCGTCGAAACTAGAGTCGATTTCGATATGGGTATCAGGGTGCCCTCAAATAGAAGGCTTCCTCCCTCTTCGTCGTACTCCAGGTCGAAGAGTGTCGCCGGTGCCGGTCCACGCAGCGGTCTGCGGGTATGCGGCTCTGCTGCGACTGGTTCCGGCCCCTGTTGCGATACCGCGTATTGAGCGGGACTCGGCGTCGACCGCCTCGAGCCGGCCCTGGGCGTAGACATCGAAGTTGGTGTAGGTGTGGTCGGTTTGGCAGTCTCGATGCTCGAGTTGCTCATCTCGAACGAGAACTCCTCCATCTTGCCCATACTCGGTAGTGTCTGCCTGAGCAAGCTTGCGGCCGGGTTGCCCAGGCCGGTAGGAGTCGAGTGTCCGCGAATGGGCGTGACGTTGCGACGTTGACGCACTGTAGAGAACGAGTCATCCATCGATGCCGATGAGATGTCTGCCGAATGATCCGCCGGTGCGCTCGTGCGGCCGGCAGATACTGCATCCGCATGGTCGTCCCACCAGTCCCCGTCGATCGAGCGCCATGAGACCAGCCCCTCGCCGCGGATCGACAGCTCTCTCCAGCCCCATCCGGCCGGGATGACCGCTTCGACCGGCACAACACCGTCCACGGCCGAGATGGCCGTCTCGTACGAGACGTGAATCGTCGACATGCGCGGATCATACGTCGGCGTGATCAACAACGAGCTAGACGTCGATGCCCCGCCGAATGACCACTCGAGCCGGAGATTATCAGTGCTGCAGTGAGCCAGGCGCAGCCGGACACACCTTGCACGGACTCACCTGGGGAACCTCCCCTCAAGCCAGCTCCCTTCCTCACCGGCTGACCCGTCGAGATCTTCGCCAGTCGCCTCGCTCTCCTCACTCTCGCAGTCCTCTTCCGGGCCCAAGTCCTCTCCGTCCTCCCAGCCTTCGTCTGCGCCGACATTGCGGTGCTTCCTGATTTCGCGAGCCCGATGCGCGATCTTATGCGGCGACGGGGCAAAGGTATCCGGCGCAACGGGAAGGACTCTCGGCTCTGCGATGATGCTGATGTCGCCGCCGTCTTCCAGTATGTCATCTGCAGGAGAGGACGAACTCGGAGCGAGGATCTGGAAGCGAATGACGTTGTCGAGACATTTGGGCAGTCCGAGCAAGACCTAGTCTCAGCTGGCACGCTGGCGAAGAGAATGCCGGCTCCCGATTGCCGCTCGCGATGCTCACCTGCTGAGATCCCCGCTCAACGCATCTCTCCACGCCGACCTCGAAGTCGAGCACGATGAGCCAGTCCCGCCTCCCCCCTCCCGGACTGTCCCGTTTCGAAGGCGAAGACCGCCTTGGGTCGAGCACGAGGAACACTTGCCCCGTCGTGCTCGACACGTCGATGATGGGCTTGAAGCCCGAGACGGCCTGCGACGGGGGATATGACGAGCCGAGGCCGAGTAAGCGGCTCGCTGTGCGGACGCCGGGGGTGGGCGTTGAGGTGTATGGCAGAGGGTGGACTTGCGGCGGGGCGAGGAGCTTTGGGGGATTGTTGCCTGGCATGAGCTCGAGATTGGGTCGCACTAGTGACGATGGTCGAGCGGGGACTCACCAGTGAAGAGGCTGTAGCGCGACACTTGGCGCCCTTCACCTTCACGTGGGATTGAGACCTGGTATCAGCGCTCAGTCCGCCTGACCATTGTGTGATGCGCCGGCAGGGAAGGGGACAATGATCAGCTGTGCAAGAAGGTAATGGACGCCGAGTCGGCTCGTGGACTGTCTCTCGAGATGTGAGGCAAGGGGGGAAGTCGAGCATCTACCAACGAGAGACTCACCTTCAGACAGATCAGCCCCGTGACCTTGTCGTCCCTGACAGTCGCTTGCACACCAAGCTTGGAGATGATGAAGTTGGAGGAGGAAGGTGGGGGCGGCATGGCGGCTGATGCATCGGAGGTGTCGCTTTGAGTACAGACAATGTGTGGAGTTGCCGCAGAGCAAATCTCGTAGGCTGCAGGATGAGTGAGGTGCGAGGAACAAGGGCGTGTAGACTAGAGTGGACGATGAGGTTGATGATCGACGCTCTGACCGCTCGACAGAAGACAGCGCCCGACGCGTCGTCGCCGATGGCGTGTATCGTCCGGTCCCGAGGAGGAAGATGGGTCAAGGCCCGCACGCAGGCCGGAGCAGGTGTCTCGAGCTCCGGGACGATGTCGAGGATATGATTCAAGTCGTAGAGTGAGATATACGTTCAACAAGTCGCTCAATCTGAAAGTACAGTCATCTGGCTCGGTTCGTACGGTCGGTCATTTGCGTCGCCCAACTTTTGACGCGTCCGCCCGCGGCAGTCGCGTTGCCGGCAGGCAGTGAGCACGGGAGATCCCCGCGCCCGCCCTCTTCCGCTGCATTGGCGCCTGCTCTATCTATACACCCAATCGCGCGTGGGAACCCTTCCAGCTACAGAGGATGTCTCGCAGCCACCGCCAGCAGACAAGCAAAGGTATGCATGAGAGGCGTGCTTAAGGATGCACAGATCGACCTCGATGTGTAGGTGAGGAGCGAATAGAACGTGATGATCCTGACAAGCAGCGAGACCTGTGCCCCCCTCTCATGTCCTCTCAAGAACCCTCTCTGCTCCATAAAACAATCACCATCCCCCCACGTGATCTAGTCTAGTGCTGCACGGTTGGGACGCATGTTCTGGTGAGGGGAGCACCGTCCCTCGCGCCGCATCCAGGTTCCACTCCTCCGCATCAAAAACGAACGCCCTCCCCGGCAGGCCGTATGCTTGGGCCTCGTCGTCATCCTCCGTCGTAGCGACCCGGGCTGGAGGAGGGTCATACTTCCCGCGTCAGCCAACGCGACTCTGTTTTCCCGAACTTCGGTCTCACACTTACCGTTTCTTCTTGCACAAGCTCGGGTGTTTCTGATGCGAGCATCTTATCCACCATCAGGGCATGTGTTTCCTGTTGACTCAACCATGGCGACGGTGACACTTCTTCTCCTCGCCCAGTACTCACCGTGTCCTCGCAAATAGGCTCAATCCACCTCTACCTCCACCTTCTCCACCTCCATCTTCCCCATCTTCTGCTCCCTCTCGGCAAGGACATCCGTCTCCAATCTCCAGCTCCGCCGCTTAACGCGCTCCGACTTCTCCGCACTGAATGCCCGGGCCGTCTCTTCCAGCGACGTCCGGTACTTGAACTGCTCGACGGGGACGCCCACCCAGCCCAGCTCTTCCTCCCACAAAGGCAGTGTCGCCTCCCAGTCGACGTGGACATTTGTAGGGTCGGCTCTATCGCCAAATTGCACCCGATCAACATCGTGCTCGACTGCAGGCTCCGCCTCGCCGGGTGTCATATTTGGGAGAACCATCAACGGAGTGATGTCGACGAAGTGCAGCACATCCGGGTGCTGACGGCAGAAGCTCCGTAGCTCCGAGTTGAAGTGTCGAGTAGCCTGTATCCGGCTCGCGAGGTCTAGCAGGCCGAGGTTTTGTTCAATGATCGCCCTGACCGATTGCGGGCCGTCGATCGCGTTGTTGATGGATGCTGTTGAAGACGAGCTTGTCGAAGAAGGCGTTGACGCTCGCGAACTGACCGGCGAAGAGGGGGGAGTGGGGGAACGGGACGGCTCCTTCTCCGCCCAGTCCTTCGGCGTAGACTGGTGCGGCAGGATATATTTCAGTCGGATCGCTTCGAGGTACTGGTCCTCAACCATTGGTGGAGCGGCGGCCGCAACAAGGATGCGAGGCGCATTCGGGTTGTAAGCGTGATCTCGGACAAAGTCACCGGTCTCGGATCGTACAATGTCGTTGAGTAGAAAACGCCTGTACGACTCGAAAGCCTTCTGAGCGTACTCCAACCCAGTCATGGCGTGTTCGGCAAACGGTATCATCGACTGCTTACGCTGCTCCGGGGGCAGGTGCCTGGCGATTGACTTGGTCGTGACGTGGTGGAGGTGATTGATATGTAAGTCGACGCTCCCGAACATGAGCAGAGCTGATTTGGACCGATTGCCCGGGGCGGTGATGTACTCACGTAGCCGGTGTGCGACGTCCGGTCCGACCTGCAGTGCAGAATGCGGATTACCGAGACCTTGCGCCGATGCGCCCTTGTACTTGGTCACGCGCACTTCGGCTGGCTGGTATAGAGTGAATGGGCCAACGAAAGAATCGCCAAAAACATGGAGAAGTGGGCGCGCACGCGTCTGTTCGGCGCGCGGTAGAGAGGCTTGTGCGGGCCGGCTGTACCGCTGAGGATGTGTGTGGACATTACCGCTGGACGACCGGGCGTCAAGGACTCGCTCCCTGTGTCGTAGCTGCTCGAGCTTGTCGTTGACGTAGTGCAGGCGACTGACGACAATCTTCTCGGCGGCAGCTACGCGTTCTTTGGTGGCGGCGATGTCGGACTCGAGTTCGGCGGTTCGCTCTCGCGGTAGATTGACGACGGGGGGTCTGGGGTTAGATACACTTCCCGCCGGCAAGATAATCGTACCCTTCGCTTTGAGCGAACAAGTCAGCCGGTTCAGCCGAGTTGTATGGAGAAAGGCTGGATTGGTAACACGACTGGCTGCCGGGCAAAGTCGGATACATCTCCGGGACTCGGTCACGTAGGGACGCTGCCTGGTCAAGTCGGCCAGACACGGTGGCGAGAGACTTACGGGCGTTGGGAGACTCGCTCGCATCCTGAGGGGCGCGTCCCGTGGTCCAAATATCGGAATTTTGGTGGGGAGCTTGAGACATCCTATATTCCCGGTTCCACGAGCCGGCGACACGGGCGACGAACGCGTCGCGTAGGTGGAAGGGGATGCGATTTACTGGGATGCCGGGCGCTCGGGGACGCAAGTCGCGCGGCAGGCTGCCCTGGGTGTTGTACGAGGGGATGTTGGCGTAACTGTATAGGCTCGTCATTGTCGAAAGTATAGTATGGTGCAGGTGGGATGAAGAGAGTGGAATGATGAATGCTACGACTGATCTGCACAGGCTTCTTGTGCAGTACACGTTTCGGTGGCCGTGCGGCTAGCCCGAGTGACCGAGCAGACCGGGCCAGGCGGCAATCGGTCACGTGACCTCATGTGGCTCCTGTGATCGAATTGATCCCGTGTCGATTCTTAACATTCGTCGACCGCCGCACCCAACTTTGCACTTTCCGTCATCGTCCATCGAACTCTGTCCACCTCACTTGCATCCGCTCATCACAATCACACGACATCTAACCCAGACAACACCAACAATGTCCGGACGAACAGTCGCTCAGGTCGCGGGCATCACGGCCCTCACCGCCGTCACCGGCTTGCTCGGCTACGCAATCTACTTTGACTACCAGCGCCGCAACAACCCCGAGTTCCGAAAAGGCATCAGTGGGTGAACAAGTAATATTGGCTCAAACGGCGCTGACTGCCAGAGAAGCAGCACAAGCAGATCAGGGCAGCGGCTGAGGCGCGATCAAAGGCCGAGAAGGAGAGGAACACGAAGGTGCGCTCTGGACGAGCTGCTCTCAGATCCCATCAGCTGACCTCCGTCTTTCTCGCGTTCGCCCGTCGCACGACTACCCACTCACAATGAATACGTCCCGCCTCTTTGTTCAACTCCTCGTTCACTGTCATTGTTGATCTCTTCAACTCCACAGGCCATCCGGGAAGCCGTCCGGGAGATCCAGATGGAGATGCCGCCCCTGACGCCCGAGGCGCAGGAGGCCTTCTTCCAGGAGCAGGTCGCAGAGGGCGAGAAGCTCGCCACGCTCGGTGAGTGCTGGTGCTTGGAGAGATGCAAAGTCCTGTCGGACGTACATTTGTTATCACTCTCGCGCTGACGCACAGGCCCTAGCGAGCACGTCAACTCGGCCAAGGCGTTCTACCGGGCCCTGCGAGTCTACCCGCAACCCGTCGAGTTGCTCACGAGTGAGTCATCGGCCTCATACTTGTCACCATCATTCGTCCCCATTGCCGTTACTCGTCTCGCGGCTCTGCGACCGCTGCCTTGTCGATCGAACCGCGCTGATGGCAGTCTACCAAAAAGTCGTCCCCGAGCCCATTTTCGAACTCGTTCTCGAGATCGTCCGACTGTCGCCCGGTGGCCCCGGCGCCGGAGGACCCAGCTCAGGCGGACCCATCCCGCCTCCTCCCCAAGCCGCCGCCAGCGTGTCGGACATTGACGAGGGCAGCGGCAGTGGAAGCGGCGTGGGATCCGGCACCGAGTGGGAGCGCGTCTCGGAGGGCAACTAGGAGGGTGACGGGAAGGCGAAGGTGGTGTCGGATGAGGAGACGAGAGGAAGTCGGACTGAGGCGGCGCGTAGAGCGCAGGAGCCCAAGATTGCAGTTGCGATGGTCTCTGGAGGAGGATGAGGATGGACCGGCCGGAAGGAGAACGGCTGGAACTGTATCTGCTTGGCTGATATAGCAAGCTGGACGGGAGTATTGGACGGGAGCGTTTGGCGGACCTTTGCGTGTCTCTGACGCAAGCGGCGCCGTCGAAGCGGGAGTGTGAATATCAGTCCCAGGCGAGGGGATCACAGGAGTCGAGGCTCATATTACAAGATGTATCACAACTCTTTGACCACCAGCCCGATGCTTCGTCGCCTGGCATATGTTCTGCTCATGCGCCCGCTCCAGCTCCCGCTCCAACTCCTGCCCGCTCCACGCGCGGTCCCCTCGCTCAGTGCATCGCGCGCGTGAGCCCCGAAGTGATGGAGCAGTCATAGAGGGATGATCCGGCTCTGTACCCGCGCGGCCTCCTTCCCAGCCACAATGGTATAATACGGCGGCGCATCGATCAACGCGATGTGCATCTCGCCCCGGGCATACGGATCCGGCTCGATGGTGCACTGCCCTCAGCACGTCTCTCTTGAGTTCAACTGTCCTAGCCCACCTCGAAGTGCGCTACGGGCTCGTGCAGCCCACTCCCACTTCCATCATGCCGGCGCAGCACAAACGCATCGAATCGCTCGGAGGTGTACGTCCCGTCGAAGTGGAACACCCACTGGCCGCCTGTTGAGCCGCCCCATCGCCCGGCGGGCATCGACTCGACGTCGTATAGCGTTGAGCTGTTGACGTCGATGGGCGCGGTGAGCCGGACGGTGGTTGGTGGGGTGGGTGATGTCTGGCGGGATGCGCGGGACGGGCGTGACGGGCGGGCTTGGAGAACGGCTAGGGCGAGGAGGACGAGGAATGCTAGGATGAAGGCAAAGATGGCGTGCAGGAGCATCGCTGGTATAGCGGATGGGGGTCGAGTGGGGAAAGAGAGTGCTTGCAGGTAGCCCAGGTTGATGACTCCGTGTCCATATGGCGCTCGGCATCATTGATGGGACGCTAGGCTGTAAAGGGGTCTGTCTGCCTGGCGCCGTTTCACAGTCGCTGGCGTTGCTGGGCGACCGTTCATTCCGGATTGAAACGGCGAGAGGCTCGGAAGGGCCAACGAGCTCGTAGTCCCATCATACGGGATGATACAGGTGATGTAAGCATCACTCCCCGAGGGGAAGAGCACCGATGTTGGTCCGCTTGACACTCGTGTCGGCCCTCCTATCGAGAGGGACCATCACTACTTGAAACACCGTCCTCAGTGCAGCCCTGGCAAAAGGCGCCACTGCTCGGGCTGTGCCGCCCACCCCGTCCCTCGACCCTCGACTTACCCGGACCGGCCTTGGCGTCCCGCAGCCGGGGATCAGTGTGCTTGTTGACATTTCGCGCGCACGTACAGACTGATCACATCACATCAGCCTACATTCACATCTACACGCGCGACATATCGCTACGCCATTGACAGTTGGACGCACCGCGTGCGAGAGAACCCGCTCAGCCGCGCGCACAACCACCAGCCTACGCCTCCTTGCGTCCTCTGATTCACCCCATCTCTTGCGAGCCCACGCTCACGCATCTCTTTAAGGAAGGCCGGCCCCCATTGGCTGCGAGCCGAGCATCACACCATGGGCAACTGTTTCTCAGACCCGTCAGGCAAGCCGAAGCACGGCGGGCAGAAACTTGGTTCGGGCCCAGCACCGACGAGCGTAGCACAGCCGCAACCGGCCGCTGCGGGGGCCAAGCCCAAGCAGACGAATTCCGAGCCGCCCCGGACATTAGGAGGGTTCTCGACGACGGGGCCTGGAGGATCTGGAGGGGGCGATGCCGCGGCGCGCGAAAGAGCTCTGCAGGCCGCGGAGGAACGGGCCAATGCGGTGAGTCTGGCGCGCCGGGTCTCAATGCGAAGGGTTGGCCTCGCCCAAGCAAAGCACACAGAGATGGGCTCAGACGTGGTTGATGCTAACAACAGGCCAAGAAGAAGGGCGTGACGGCGTCGAATGCGAAATCGGGGCAGCTGAGCGCAAAGCTCGAGGCGGAGCGCAAGGCCGCGAGGAGCCCGACGGCGCGGGACGAGGAGCGGATGATGGTGAGTGGGCTCGGGCGGGGCGTATATATGCGACCAGCGCGGGGCGTGCGGTAGTCATGGTGCTGATGTGCAGGATCGCGGGCAGTGGAATTAGAGACAGGGCATCTGGGCTCGAGGGAATGAGCTGAGTCTGCCTGAAGGGTGTTGAGCTGGGAGGAGCGTGTTGCATTGTGCGTTATCAGTTGTACGTATCTGACATGGATAGACTTTACATACGTGCGTGTGGCTCTAGGCTACGTGTTACTCGCCCACGAGTCAGACACGCGGCTGGACGCCTCGTCGCAGCAACGGGCCGGAGGGCGAGGGCTCAGGCTGGGCTGCCGGGCCATGTTGTAGCTGCTTCTTGTCACCTCAAGCCACTGGGGATGCCGTCCAGCGCTCAGCAACCAGCGCTTCTTCCTTGTCTCATCCGGGACATCGAGACGTCGAGCAGAGCGAGTAGCAGCCAGCCTGCAGATGCCCGGTAGTATGACCCCGTCCTAGGCTACCTCGTCACCGCCTTCAAGCATCGCCCGCTCATCCGCGACCCTGCGAACTCTGCCCCTGGACATGCTGCACATTCTAATAAAGGAGACGCGCATGGGTTGCCCGACCCTCGTCACCAGCACAAGCGACCCCGCACTCGCATCGGACCAGACTTCCTTCCCACTTGCCCGTTCGTCAACCCTTGGACCCTGCCACTCGGTTCGGACTGCCCGCCACGCGACATCTTCGTACCGGCAGCCGTCTCTCGGTGCTCGGAACAGTAGCGACCGTCCGTCGGCCCCGCCCGACGCAGCCGTCACTTTGCCCAAATTTCGGTGTGATTTTCCAACACTTGTCCGGCGCCCCGAAGGGAAGGGGCCTGCCTGATCTGAATCTGAGCCTCTGAGATGCTTCCGAGTCGGCCAATCCAGTGACACGCAGTCCAGTCCAATTGGATTTTATCTACAAATCAATAATTCGAGGTGATTGCATTTGACCGACCACCCTCTGCTGTCGCGCGCCGTGACGTATACGCACGCTGTTGCTTGCTCTGTTGCGTCGCTCTCGTCCGAAACCTCTCTGTCTTGTCACCGGTTCTACCGCGCCGAGTCACCGATCGCCCCTCCCCCGCCCGCCCGCTCACACGCTACATATACCCGTCCTTTATCGCGGCCCGCCCACCATGCGCTCATCACACCGATCTCTCCGATCGCTCATACCCACTTCTTCCCACCCCTTCGCACCTGCACCCGCATCGACACTCACCCGCCGCACATTCCAAAGCAGCCCCCTCACGATGGTCCAAGCAAACGGCAGCAGCAGCGCCAGCGCCAGTAGCAGCCGCCAGCCGGTGCTCACCAAGTCGAGCATCAACCCCACGGTGCTCAACGTCCAGTACGCCGTGCGTGGCGAGCTCGCCCTCAAGGCCGACAAATACTCGCAGCAGCTCGCTTCTCCCCTCGCAGGCGGCTCATCAGGCAACGAGTCCCCGACGGACAAGCTCCCGTTCGATAAAGTCGTCACGGCCAATATCGGCAACCCGCAACAGCGCGGCCTCGACCAGCAGCCCATCACCTACTGGCGCCAGGTGATTTCGCTCTTAGAGTACCCCGACTTGTTCACAAAGCACCTCGACGTCGCGAAGCAGATATACCCCGAGGATGTCATTGAGCGCGCGAAGACGCTGCATGCGGAGATCGGCAGCACGGGCGCGTACACCCATTCGAAAGGTGTGCTGGGCATCCGGAAACGCGTGGCAAAGTTCATCGAGGGTGAGTCGGCGTGTGCGATCGGTGGTCGTGACGGATTCGGACGGTCTGGAGGCTCTGGTCGCGATCGGGCTGGGGCGTGGCGCGAGGGGGTGTGGGAGCAGAGATAAGGGTTGGGACCTGGGCTGGGCCGGGCGATAAGGAGCAGCGCCCGCCCGATGCGATCGGGCGGGAGGCGATAAGGGAGGATTGGCCAATACGCCTGACGGGGCGGAAGGATGGCATGCAGGCCGGGATCGGAGGGGACCGTCGTCGGACCTGTTTCGGCACTAAGACCAAGCTGATGGGTCCGACGGAGCGAGCTGGGACCGATTCGAGACTGCCGCGACTGGTCATACAGCCAGAACGCCGTTGACGCCAGAACGAGACGGTTACCCCGCCGACCCAGAATCGATCTACCTCACCGCGGGCGCCTCGGCGGGTGTCTCGCAGATCCTCAGCATCGCCCTGCAAAAGGGCGAGGGCTGCATGATCCCCATCCCGCAGTACCCGCTCTACACCGCCACGCTCGCGTACGTCGAGGCCACGCCGCTGCCGTACTACCTGCAAGAATCCGAGGGGTGGTCAATGAACCACCAGATTCTCGTCGACGCCATCTCCGAGGCCAAGCAAAAGGGCACGCCCGTCAAGGCGCTCGTCATTATCAACCCGGGGAACCCTACGGGCGCCTGCCTGTCGGAGAAGGCGATAAAGGAGGTGATCCAGCTGTGCTATGACGAGCGGATACTGCTGCTCGCGGACGAGGTGTACCAGACCAACATCTTTGACGGGGAGAACAAACCGTTCCACTCGTTCAAGAAGGTTCTGCGGTCGATGGCGCCCGAGGTGGCTAACGGCGTGGAGCTCGTCTCGTTTCATTCGATCTCCAAGGGCGTCAGCGGCGAGTGCGGACGACGGGGAGGGTACTACGAGGTGGTGAATGTCGGCGAGGACGTCATGGAGCAGGTATACAAGATGGCCAGTGTGTCGCTGTGTCCCCCGGTCTCGGGCCAGGTACGTTTTCCAGCTTCAGCAAAGCGAGCCGGCCGTCAGCTGACGCTAGATCGGCGTGGACCTGCTCGTCTCGCCCCCGAAGCCGGGCCAGCCGTCCTACGCGCTCTTCGAAAAGGAGACGAGCCTGACGCTCAACAACCTCCGTGATCGCTCGCTGTACATGGCCGACAAATTTAACAGCCTGCCAGGCATGTCGTGCCAGCCGGCGGACGGAGCGATGTACCTTTTCCCCAAGATCGATATCCCGCAAAAGGCCGTCGACGAGGCCAAGAAGCGCGGGAAAGAGGCCGACGTCATGTACGCGCTGGACCTGCTGGGTACGTGTGGCCGTGCGGCCGGATTGAGTATAAGCTTCGATGGGCCGAGGCTGACAGACAGACGCGACGGGTATCTGCGGAGTGGCGGGTTCGGGCTTCGGGCAGGAGCCAGGGACGTACCATCTTCGAGTGACGGCGCTGTGTCCCGGTGTGGAGGACTACGTGGGCAAGATTGAGACGTTCCACAAGGAGTTCATGGCCAAGTGGGCGTAGACGGGATGGACATGCTTGGATGACGGGAGATCAGCATCATGGATCTGTTACGCGATCGAGCTGGCACGGCATAATTCGAGAGGGGGGATGTCAAAGTAGAGTGCTCTGTCCCTGATATCACAAGATACCGATCATACCGACCGCCTTGGTATACCATGTGATGAAGATGTATGTGTGTATGGGGAGTTGTACGTGATCGAAGAGATTGCTCTGCGGTCGTCGACAGGTCGTTACATTCAGGTTGGTGGCTATTAGTAGGGCCCTGCGGTAGATCCTGGGTGCTGTGCGTTGGACATCTTTGTCAGGCGGGCGTTACAGTGCCGCGTTCGGTGAGACGCACGCGTGCGGAGAACAACTGAATGTCTCGCACGATGCATCACAAGTGTCTACTGAACCGTGCCCCGCTGCGAAACTCAGCCACCGGATCCTACGCCGCCGGCTCTTAGATGAGCAGCTTCTCGATCTCGTTCTGCCATCAGCACCAGTACCACTTCCAAAGTAAACAAGCCCACCTTGACAGCCTGGATCTGCGAGTTCAACTCGCGGGCCTCGTTGGTGGTCACGCTCGCGGCGATGACGGGGCGCGAGACGCCGCAGGCACGGCCGAGGGCCGTCTTGGACGGGACGAACACGTACGGGACGTTCTTGTCCTCGCAGAGCAGCGGCAGGTGGAGGACGATCTCGATGGGCTCGACGTCGGCGGTCATGATGATGAACTCGCAGATACCGCGGTTGAGCGTCTTGGTCGCCTCGTTGGCACTGTCATCAGCCACTGGACATCTTCGGGACTATGGAGCAGCGCACCCCTTCTTGAGCTGCTTGTAGTGCGAGGCTTGCTGCACGAGGTCAAGGATCTGGGGTCAGCACGCCGGAGAAAGAGGTCAGGCGGGGATGGGGGGACAGACGTACTTGGTTGGTGAGCTGCGCGTTGGCGAGCGGGAAGGCCTTGGGGTTCGGGGCGGACATGCTGTTATGCGTTTTTGGGATGTGGTGCGTGCGTCGAGGATGTGCTGGGCCTCACTTTTGGATCCCGGGCCAGAGAGGTTGTAGTAGGATGTATAGAGAGTGAAGGTGAAGATGTGAGTGTGGGCGTGGATTTGGGCCGTAAATGTGCGAGAGGGGTGGAGACGGGATTAATTCGCGAAAAATGCGCAGAGACAAATGTTGTCCTTGTATTGCGGGGCTTTGTCGGAGGACCGTATATCCATGATCGGCGATGGCCGACTCACGCGTCACGTCTCTGCGCGACCAGGTCGGTGTCTCGCACAGCGCACTGCGACGGATGCATGCCGGGCCGCAGAATAGATGCAGCTCGCACTCATGCCTCTAAGACATCCTCGTCCTCCACATACATGAGCCTGAAGATCTTCGCACTCGGTACGACCATCTAGTCGCTCGGATAGCGCCTGCAGCCCGGCCCGCACACACGTTCGACCTCACCCACCCGCCCGCGATCATCTTCCCCACGCCGCGGCGCAGCGTCTCGCATGGTCGGCGGGGCGTTCATTCCGTCCGCACATGTCGACGACGACTATGAGCTCGATGAGCTGACGACGGGGAGTCACCCCGAGGGGCATGCGGTACAATGGGTGGGCACGCCCGGCGTCAAGGGGCCAAAATGGGCTCGCACGCCGTTATTGACAGTCGGGATGATGGGCATCCAGTGCGTCTGGTCGATAGAGAATGCATACGGTATGTGTCAGCGCTTGGATGTCAGGCCCCATACCGCATCACATCTCCCATGCCCCGCGTGGTCTCCTCTCGTTTGCGAGACGGCTGTCCAGCTTGTGCTGACCGCAGCCTCACCATACCTCCTCGAGCTGGGCCTCTCCAAATCATTCATGTCCCTCGTGTTCATGGCCGGCCCGCTCTCCGGCCTGATCGTCCAGCCGCTCATTGGCGTCCTCGCCGACCGGTCCACTTCGCGCTGGGGCCGCCGCCGTCCGTTCATGCTCGCCGGCTGTACCATTTGCGCCATAGCGATCCTCCAGCTCGGCTGGGCGCGGACCATCTCGGGCTGGTTTGGAGGCGGAGACGGCTTCGCCATCGCCATAGCGGTCTGGTCGATATACCTCATCGACTTCAGCATCAATGCCGTCATGTCAACGGATCGGGCGCTCGTGGTGGACACGCTGCCGCCGAGCCAGCAGGAGGAAGGTGGGGCATGGGCGGGCAGGATGTTCGGCTTCGGGAGCGTCACCGGGTTCTTTGTGTGAGTCCGGCCTGGCGCCAAGTTGGGGATGGGGCGGAAGAGCCGCTAATCCTAGGGGCAACCTGGACCTGCCGCCGGCGTTGCCATTTCTCGGCAAAACGCAGTTGCAGATCCTGTCGTTCATCACGAGCGCGATTCTGATGGTCGCGCACGGGTTCACGTCGTGGGCGGTGACGGAGCGGGTCCTCTTACGAGACGAGTGGGCACTGAGGATTTATGATGTCGGGCGCATGTTGACATTGTAGCCGACCTCAATCGAAGAACGGCCTGATATCCAGCTTGAAAGTCATCTGGGAGAACATGTTCAGCCTCCCCCGTGGGATCCGTACTGTCTGCATCATCCAATTCTTCACCTCGTAAGTACCAAGTGGCCGCCTTTGACGCACGGGATCATGGCTGATAGGAGACTGGGCTGGTTCCCCGTGCTCTTCTTCACGACAGTCTGGGTTTCCGACATCTACAAGTCCTCTCAGCCCGATCTCGACCCGTCAGATCCGGGCGTGGCCGCCGATGCTGTCCGAGCGGGCGCGCGATCCCTCTTCTTCCAGAGTCTGATCAACATCGCGTGTTCGATCGCTTTACCGTTCTTCGTGTCAGAGTCCGGGGTCCAGCCACAGTCAGGCGGATACAGCGCTATACATGGAAGCGGGTACGAAGAGCCTCGGTCGGCGCTGTGGAAGCGCGCCCAGGAGGAGTTGACAAGTGGAGGATGGGTCAAGAAGACGCTGGGCGCGGCGAAGGGGCTGGTCGTGCGGATACGGGATGGCGAGGGATCCGGACTGGGGGATATGCTTCCGATCAAGGGGTTGACGCTGGTCAGGGTGTGGATGATTAG
>CAUG01000266.1:78243-101987 GCA_000442785.1 Papiliotrema flavescens NRRL Y-50378
GAGTGGGTCGCGGAACCCCAAGCGACTGGCGCTCACGGCAGGTTCGTAACAAGCGTGAGCGGGGCGTACTTTGTTATCGCCGTTACCGGCTTCTGCTGGGCGTTGGCTCAATGTGGGTGCAGCGTTCTGTAACAGCGGCACGGACAGTGAGCTGACTGACAGGGGCGCCGTACGCGCTCTTGGGCGAGCTGATCCTGCTCGAGGGACAGCAAGAGCGCAACCGCGATCGTTTGATGAATGCCTCGAATCCGCAACTCGCGCGAACGAGACGATCCCTCAGCGAGCGAGACGAGCCGACCTCGAACCGCATTTCCTTCGACGATCCTCCACACATCATGTCAACATCGACAACGTCCCGCCCTACACCTCTCCACTCCCGCCGCGGCTCGCGGTCAGATCTCACACCGCTCGATACGCACTTCAAAGCGGAACCATCGCCTCTTGTCCCTTCGACAGAACGCATCTCGGACGAAAACGAAGTCTCGCTCGTCCTGCACCATCAGCCCGATGACGATGACGACGACCAGAGCGACGGGTACCGCTCCGCCTCGCCCATGCCGCCTCGTGGTCCGGGCGGCGCCGGGAAAGATACAGCCGACAAGGCGGGTGTGATTCTGGGCATACATAATGTCTTCCTTGTCATGCCGCAGTTTGTGGTCACCATCATCAGCGCGGCGATCTTCCACATCATGGAGCCGGAGAAGAGTCTTCCGGGACATCCGGGACACCCTGGTGCTCTGCCAGCGGGTGCTGTGAACGGCACGATCACGGATCTGGGCGCAACGGAGGCAGAGGGGGGAGTGACGGATGTGATTGCGCGCTTTGTGTTCAAGCGCGAGGGGGCGGACGTGCCGGCCGCGTCGTCCAGTGCGGTGGGACTGATTTTCCTGTGAGTCGCAACGGACGGAACTGTGCAGATCTGTAGCTGCAGCTGACCGTGCAGGATAGGAGGGACGAGCGCTTTCGTCGGCGCGACTGTTTGTATGCGATTAGCGAGATCTTGGCGGCGGGGCGAAGGGGTATAGGCAAAGCGACACAGGGCGAAGGTGGTGGTCATCTTGCAGTATCTGTTTTCGGACACGGCACACAGTCCATGCATATGATACAGTTCTGAGGGCGCCAGTCGATTAGGTTTTCAGCATCTCTTCTAGTCTACTGGCTCTGCATGCAACCATGCATGTGGACTACGGCGTGCTTTGGCGCGCTGGTGGGCGCAGGAGGGTCAAGTGCCACACGGCGGAAATATGTGTGCTGGCAGAGAGCTTGAGAGTGTGGTGCTCCGGGCGCGTCCGTCTCGTGTCCCTCTGGTCGTCGCGGTCATCGCTGCCACGCTCAAAGACACGTCAATACCTCGAACCCTCTCTTCACATCTCTGACTCGTGCATACGCTTATACCCCTTGACATCTCTGTACTCGGACGCCGCGCATCGCATTCGAGGCAGCTCAGGAAGGATCGCCGTGCCGATTACAAGAAGGCTCCGACACGACACCGGTACGCGCGAGACGCCGGACAACCTTGATTCGTTGGACGATACCGGACGTACCTCGGCACCATGCAGATGCTCACGAAGGTGCGTCGCGACTACAGCCGGAGCGAGTCCGGGATGCGGATCTGACGCGCAGTTTGAGAGCAAAAGCCCGCGGGTGAAGGGTATCGCTTTCCGTGAGTCCGCACAGTACCGCATCGCCCTCCACGTCGGAGCCGCGACTGTGACCGTGAGCTAACTCCCAGACCCGAAGCAGCCGCTCTTGGCTGCCTCGCTGCACAATGGCACGATTCAGCTGTGGAACTACCAGATGGGCACGCTTGTGGACAGGTTCGACGAGCATGACGGTGAGGCTGGTGCCGAATCGGTGGGGGACTGCCCTGACGACCAGGACCCGTCCGAGGTATCTCTTTCCACCCCACGCAGCCCATCTTCTGCTCCGGAGGCGACGACTACAAGATCAAGGTGTGGAATTACAAGCAGCGAAAGTGCCTGTTCACCCTGACGGGCCGTGAGTGTTGGCGACGACTGGGTGATGAGCAAGGTGAGAATGGGAGCTAAGAGTAGATCTCGATTATGTGCGGACGGTGTTCTTCCACCGCGAGTACCCGTGGATCATCTCTGCCTCGGACGACCAGACCATCCGGATCTGGAACTGGCAGTCGCGGACGTGCATCGCCATCCTCACGGGCCACAACCACTACATCATGTACGTGCCATCATTCGTCCTGGGCTTGCGCTGACGCCAGGTGCGCGCAGTTCCACCCATGGGACGACCTCGTCGTCTCTGCGTCGATGGACCTGACTGTGCGGGTGTGGGACATCTCAGGCCTGCGCAAGAAGAACCAAGCGCACCAGGCGCCCATGTCGTTCGAGGAGCAGGTGGCCCGCGCGAACCAGGGTCAGGCGGACCTGTTCGGCAACACCGACGCCGTCGTCAAGTACGTTCTGGAGGGACACGACCGCGGCGTCAACTGGGCGTCGTTCCACCCCACCCTCCCGCTCATCGTCTCGTGTGGCGACGACCGGCAGATCAAGCTCTGGCGCATGTCCGAGACGAAGGCGTGGGAGGTCGACAGCTGCAGAGGCCACTTCAACAACGTGTCCATGACCATGTTCCACCCCCGCCACGAGCTCATCCTCTCCGCGAGCGAGGACAAGACGATCAGGGTCTGGGACATGACGAAGCGGACGGCGGTGCAGACGTTCAGGCGGGAACACGACCGATTTTGGGTCCTCACTGCTCACCCCGAGCTCAACCTCTTCGCTGCTGGTGAGCTGGTCCGTGGAAACTGGTAGGCAGATGCTGATGACAGGCCACGACAATGGGCTGATCGTGTTCAAGCTCGAGCGCGAGCGACCGGCCTTCTCGCTCTCCGGTAACCAGCTCTTCTACGTCAAGGACAAGATCATCAGGATGGCGGACCTCTCAACGGGCACGAACCAGGGTATCTGCAGCGTCAGGAAGCTGGGCTCCCAGTGGGTTCAGCCAAGGACGCTGAGCTACAACCCTGCGGAGCGAGCAGTCATTGTGACCTCTGTGCGTTCCCGATTGTTTATGGTCGAAAGCCAAGCTGACAAGCAGTCCGCCGACAACGGCCAATTCGAGCTCGTCACGCTACCGAAGGGCACTGCCCCGTCAGCCGGGGATGGGAAGGACGTCCCATCCGACGGCAAGAAGGGCGCCGGATCAGCGGCGATCTTTGTCGCTAGAAACCGACTCGCCGTCCTCGACAAGGCTGGCCAGGTGAGCAGTGTGGCTCGTCCGTTCAGCGACCACGCTTACACCCAGAACATCGAGATCCGAGATTTGTCGAACAACCTGACCAAGTCGGTCAAGGCGCCGGTGCAGACCAACGAGATCTTCTACGGCGGTACGGCTTCGCTCTTGCTCTCTGCGCCGTCTTCGGTCGTGCTGTTCGACATCCAGCAACAAAAGACGCTCGCTGAGCTGACGACCCCGCCGGTCAAGTACGTTGTGTGGAGCAACGATGGTGGACACGTGGCGCTTCTAAGCAAGCACACCATCACCATCGCTACCAAGGCCCTTGCCCAGACTGCTCTCATTCACGAGACGATCCGAATCAAGTCGGCCGCCTGGGACGACAGCGGTATCCTTATCTACACCACGCTGAACCACATCAAATATGCTCTTCCGAACGGGTAAGTCGTCGATTTCGCGCCAGATGAAGCAGCACTGACCTAAAGCGACAACGGTATCATCAAGACGCTCGAGCAACCCGTCTACCTCACCCGAGTCAAGGGACAGGTTGTCCACTGCCTCGACCGTACCGCCAAGCCCAGGACGATCACAATTGACCCGACCGAGTACCGATTCAAGCTCGCCCTCGTGCGCAAGAATTACGACGAGGTCTTGCAGATCATCCGAAATAGCAACCTCGTGGGACAGTCCATCATCGGCTACCTCCAAAAGAAGGGATACCCTGAGATCGCGCTGCACTTCGTGCAGGACCCCAAGACCCGATTCGACCTTGCGATCGAGTGCGGCAACCTGCAGGTCGCGACTGAGATGGCGAGGCAGGTCGACCGCGAGGACGTGTGGAACAGGCTTGGTGCTGCTGCGCTCAAGCAAGGCAACCACCAGGTGAGTTCGAAGCCAGACGAGGGAGGTCCAGGCTGACGCCAGATTGTCGAAGAGACGTTCAAGAAGACGAAGCAGTTTGACAAGCTCTCCTTCTTGTACCTCATCACTGGCAACGTGGAGAACCTGGGCAAGATGTCGGTGATTGCGGAGCGACGGGGAGACAACATGTCTCGGTTCCAGAACTCGCTGTACTTGGGCGATATCCGTGCTCGAGTTAACGTGCTGCGTGAGACTGGTCAATGTGAGTGCAACGTGCGAGTAGGCACACAGGCAGATGCTAACGGGAGACCCGCTGGCATACTACACTGCCAAGACGAACGGGCTCGACGACACCGCTCTGGACATCCTCGAGGAGGCTGGCATGACTGAAGACGACCTGCCGCCCCCGCCCCAGACCTCTGGTCACTCGACGCTTGCCCCGCCCCAGCCGGCCTTTGCGCAAGTTGGACAGAATTGGCCGATCAAGAACCTCGGCGAGAGCTTCTTCGACCGAGCGCTCGCTAATGGCGCGGACGGGTCGGCTGGAGAGCCCTCCTCCCTCGCCAACGGTGCGGACCAGTCCGACGCGTGGGCTGTCGACGAGCCGGAGATTGCGGATGAGGATGACGAGGCGGGCGAGGACGAAGGATGGGACTTGGACGCCGAGGTTATTGCGGTTCCGGAAGAGGAGGAGGCTGCCGCGGAGCTTGATGGCGGCGCCGAGGCTGATCTGTCTGAGGGCGTTTCTGCTGGAGTGGCGGAGGACGACATGTGGGTGCGGAACTCGCCATTGGCAGCGGACCACGCTGCTGCCGGCAACTTTGAGTCGGCCATGCAGGTGAGTCGCGCTCGGCTGTTGATGCAGTCCCGCAGGATCGAGCTGATGTCAGCTGCTCAACCGCCAAGTCGCGGCTGTCAGCTTCGCCCCGCTCAAGCCCTTCTTCCTGGACGCGTACCAAGCTGCGCACGTCTCTGTACCCGCCAACCCGTCTCTCCCTCCTCTTACTTTCAACGTCCGCCGCAATCCGGAAACGACCGAGCTGCGCGAAGTCCTTCCTGCTATCGCGTTCGATTTTGAGGACCTGAAGGCCTCAGAACTCGCCGAAGCTTCGCGCTTCTTCTCGCGCGGCAAGTTTGTCGAGTCGCTCGCGGCGTACCGCTCCGTCCTGCAGAAGCTGCTGCTCGTCGTGGCCACACGCACGGAACAGGCGGACGAAATCAAGGAGCTGGTCAAGACGTGCCGAGAGTACATCATCGGCCTGACGATGGAGGTTGAGCGCAGGCGAATCGTGGCGGAGTCGCCGGACCAGATCGCGCGCGGCCTTGAGCTTGCCGCTTACTTTACGCACTGCGAGCTTCAGCCGTCGCACACCCAGCTGGCGCTGCGAAGTGCCATGGGCGTGTTCTCCAAGGCGGGATGCCATGCGACTGCGGCGATCTTTGCGCGCCGCCTGATCGATGCGAACCCCGCCGACGCGAAGGTCTTGACGCAGGTGAGTTCCTTTGCGAGACCTGGAGGGGTGAAACTGACTTGCAGGCGCGGTCAGTGCTCAGCCAGGGAGACCGCAACCCCCGGGATGCCGTCGAAGTGTCGTACGACCACCACACGCCGTTCGATATCTGCCCGGCGAGCCTCACACCGATATATCAGGGATCACCGAGCGTCGTCGCGGCGTACACGGGCGCGCGGTACCTTCCCGAGTACAAGAACACGGTGTGTGTTGTGGATGCCATCACGCAGGTTGGTCTGCCGGCGAGCGGGCTGCGGTCGATCGTGTAGGTGCAAGGCGCACACGGGCAGCCTGGCGATGTAGGCTGGAGAGGACTCGGAGGCGGGTTATAGACATTACGATAGGATCAGAATGAAAAAGCATGTGATATCGATTGCGCGGGGCATTGTGGCACTACGACCAGGATCGATAACATCGTTCCCGGATTTCTCGAGCGTTAGGCTTGAAGACTGACTGTGTTCTGCAGGCAAGGGCGTTCTTGCGACTACGCATTCGGTTGTGACCGTGTGCCCCGCTCTGAGGTTGACCCTGGGTGCAACCGCCACTATCGAATGCGGTACATGGGCTGACGGT
The DNA here is from genome assembly GCA_000442785.1 of Papiliotrema flavescens NRRL Y-50378. Taxonomy (NCBI): domain Eukaryota; kingdom Fungi; phylum Basidiomycota; class Tremellomycetes; order Tremellales; family Rhynchogastremaceae; genus Papiliotrema; species Papiliotrema flavescens. The sequence goes on from CAUG01000266.1 coordinate 84,399, forward strand.
AAGATGACGAGAGATTATGGCTCGAGGCGTTGCCTTCAGGGGCTTTACTCGGAGGGGTCACTCGATTTCCAAGCTACCCCAGCCACATAGTGTGACAGGAGTGTCGAATTGATGCAGAATAGGCTAGCTGTGCTGCTGCTGCTTATACCCATCTATCGATTGGTACTTACGTGACCACGGATGTTGGCTTGTTCCGAGTCGATGGAAGCCCCGCATCGTACCATGGTATTCGTGTCCCGGACGGCGCATGAGAGAGCATGCTTTGTGTCTCGGGACAGGCCGTCAGCGGATAGCGGGGCAGCTTCTGATCGGTCTTCGTACTCGGCTACACAGTAGGTGTATCTATTCGATACAGTCTCTTGTGCATTGTCGTACTGCTCCAAAGTGGCTGATTGAAGCTCCCCCAAGCCCAGAGGCTCGCGCTGGACAGTTCCAGCAAGCTTCTCCTCATTTTTGTCGCGTTGTGACGCAAGAATGGAATGCACAACGGGTGCTCGTTGCCACTCAACCTATCCTGGGTGTCACTGTGTGCCGCCCGTTTCTCATGTATACATATCCTCATATCGATGACTCAGACTCGGTATGCGTACAATTGATAACAAAAGATGGCGACCACAGATTTACATAGATGTCAGTGAGCTATGCGAGGAGCTCAAACGAGCCAAGCCGTCACCGTCCAAGGGGTGGCAAAAAGGACCAGTCGCAACAAGTATGACCGCGCTCTGTAGTCGCAGTGCACTGGCAGTTATGTGGAGAAACGCAAGCCTGTTGGCCTCATGTGAGGTCTCATAGGCCGATCCCGATGCCGCAGAATGAGCCTTGGCAGCGGTTTTGCGAGATCCGATTCTTGGGTAGCAATATCCGGTCAAGATAGAGCCTTGGAATCAAACACGTCGACGCACCGGCACAGACGAATGATTACAACGACTACGACGGCTGCGTTGGCTGTGGGCAGCACGCCCAGGCGACAACGTCGGAGGGGAGGGGGACCGCCGGGATCAGTAGGAACGATCACAGGCTAACATGATGCGTGCGTGAAGCTGACCCGCTTGCAAGCTCGCGAGGACAGCTGTGTGGCAAATGATGGGAACGTCATGCATTGTGATAAGACGCGCTCGGGTATGGTACGTCACAACGATGTTTCATTGGACTCTTCAGGGTCATCCAAGCGACTCCATTGGCTGTGGAAGGGCAGCTGGCGCGATTCTACCACGTTCCACACTTCATCCAACCTGCACGCGGAGAATTCATCCGCGCCGTCTCCCGCTGTCGCACGATCGAGTTCGTCCGCGAACTCGGTCTCGGGGAACGAACTGTAGAAGGTATTCCAGTCGGGCTGGAGCCGGGTCAGCTCGTTGGCGTATATGCGGCGGTACGTCCGGTACATTTGGTGCTCGTACAGGTCGGCCTCGTACCCCTCGTACACGGATCCGTCGGGTTCGTGAGTCGTCGGCGGGGGGATGTTCCCCACGCAGCAGAATTTCGGATATTGCGCGACTTCCCAGATCGGTGCGGTAGACGTGAACTCCCAGTCGATGATGGCGAGCAAGTTACCGTCGTCGTCGAGCATGATGTTGCTCTCGTGCAGATCGTGCAGGCGCAGCGGGAAGAGTGGCTTGAGGTCCGAGGACGCCGCCAACGCCGAGGCGAGCTCGAGCAGTTCACCGTGGTAAGATCGGACAACGTCCAATCTCTTCCTGTCCTCGCGGTCCTCTGCATCTGGCGCCGAGTGTTCCTGCTGTGCAATCTGCACATGGACCACGTTCCATTCGAGTGCGCTGCTGAACGGCCCAAGAGGACCCGTCACACCGAGTTGATAGATGTCTGGGCCAACATATCTGCCAGGCTCGAATCTTCTTCCGAAAGTCGCTGGGTTCGAGGATCCGGTGTTGTCGTCATGGGCTGACGGCGAGAGGTTCGTCGCGTACAGACTGCCGATTGACTCGAATGGGGGCGAGAGCAGCTCCGACTGGCAGAAAGCAAGCTGCTTCATGATGCGCTCCTTCTGACCGTGGGTCATGTCGACCCATTTGTCTCGCATGGTCGTTCCCGCGGCGTAATCCATGAGGATCCACGGATAGCCAATCTCGTTTTCCTGGTCGGTCGCGTACCAGTGCACGGTTGGGATCGGTATCGCAGTCTGCACAGTCAGGTCCGTCCCGCCCAAGCGCGACTCCACTCACCCGGGTTTTGACCCAGCGCATCGTGTCCACCTCGCTTTGGACCTTGTACGGCATCTCGAGCGGGATCGAAACCCGCAGAACGTAAGCCCGAGTGGTGGTGTCGATGCGGTACAAACGATTGAAAGCGCCCTTTGACAAGAAGGAGATTGTGCAGGTCTCTGTGGGCCCGCAGAGCAAGCGCCGGGCGACTTTCTCGATGGCGGTAATGTCTATCTGTGGCCTCCAGATTGGACGAAGAGCCGCGAAGACGCCATAGTATTCCCAGCTGATGCAATCGGAAGAGATCATGGTCGATGTGAGCACGAGGATTTGCGGCGGGCTGTCGAATGAGGAGATGGGAGGGGAAGGATGTGGCGTGAAGTGCACTGTACATGCGCTCGCAAAAATCAGCATAGACGGGCTGGTCGACCGATTGGCTCGGAAATCGACCGGTTGGCGGCGATATGACGACCGCGCCCCCTGCCCCCCACCTCCCCCTGTGCATCCGTGAGGCGAGTTGCCAAAGGGGCTGAGCGCGTAGTTGACGAGTCCACGAGGCCTCGGATCCGGGCGCAAATTGATCCCCGAAAAGTTGCCGTGCTCCATATGGTAGAGTTAACCACCGCCGTTCCATCCCCAAAGGCATCACGCGTCGGCCGTGCCTAGAACAGCACGGACCCTCGCTTGACCTCCATGCCTCCTGCTCGCCGCGACGCTCGCCGGCGAGACTTCTTGCCATCTCTTCTGACTAGAGCCCTGTCCGATGTGTGTACAGCAACAAACATTCATGGCCAATGACAAGTACAAACATACTGTACGCTGGGTAGGAGTAGTCTATGGTAGAGTATGAAGGTCAAGGTGCCGTGCCGCTCACAGCTATCCAAGCGGCTCCTCCACTACACCCAAGCTCATGGAGCGCAGCTCAGCCATAGTAGCCAAATTGGTGGTAGTGGTGAGCGGGGGAGGGCGCAAGGTACGTTGCCGATTGACTTGGGAGAGAGTGCGACGGTGGGACCATGGTCAAAGGCGGCGATGCCCAGTAGCCATATTGCGGCTCGATCGCAGGCGTATAGGGCATAGGCGCAGGGGGCCTGTGCCAGGTCGAAGAGAAGAAGAGGGGCGTACCCCACGTCGGTAGCGTGCTGCTCGCCGGGTCCAACTTGAACGCTGAGCGGCTTTCCGTCGAGGGGTTGGAGAGCGTGAGCGCTACCGAAAGAGATGAAGTAAGACTGCTCGTATCGCTCCCGTCAGTCGAATCGTCACCGTGACCGCTCCCAGACGGGCTGTCGAAAGTGACGGAGGCGGTAGACCGGACGAAGTCCCTCGTGCGGTCTGCTGCGTCGACTTCATCGTGCGGCGGAGCGAAGCGCTTGGCCGCCGAGTGAGATGGAGTGGCAGGCGTTTCCGGATCGAGATGCTCAGACTTTGGCAGGCGGACGGTAATCTGGAGGTCTCCCACGTTAACTGTGTAGACGGCAGCAGCGGGGTGGAGAGATGGCAGGAGGGAGTGATCCTCCTTGGGAATAGGTGCGTCGGTGAAAGCGGGAAGGTCGGGAGGAGAGTCCGGCTGGGTGATGGGCCACTCGATGCGAGCAGGCGACGGGACTCTACAATCAATGTGACTGAGAGCAGAAAACGGCACAAGTCACTCACGGCGCGAGAAAGGGGTACTTCCAGCCCACCCATGCCTCCGGATCGCCCAGCATCTCACGAGCTCGAACGACGGCCCAAAGCCTCCAGATCTCCTGCTCGTCTCGGTTGAACAGGAATGAGTCGTGGATGTACCCAGTCGGCAGCCTTCCGCGCGGCCAAACGGTGCTGAGATCCGGCTTGTTTGTACGGTAGTTCGGGATCACCCCGGCCTTGACCTTGCTGACCATACCGTGAAGGCACGGAAGCAGGGGGAAGTCGTTGTGGGCGCGCGCAAATGTGGGGATCAAGACTAAAGCCTGAGGGTCAGCCAGCTGAAACGCGGAGGAAAGGTCTGCTGCTGGTGGTCTTCCCATGGTTGCTTGATCAAGACTCACAGCTGCTGTATATGGCGAGCCCTGGTAGATCCGATATTTCATAAGCCTAATGGTGAAGACTCTTGCGCAGTTGCCGCTGTGGATGAATTCGTTTGTCGGATGAGACGGGGTGAAACGCACAACTTTGGAGCCACTGAAGTGGAAGGGAGCGGTCCTTCGCTGCCCATGCTAAGGACAGCGGCGACTTCCATCTTGAGCATGGCGAGCTCGACTTCGCCCAGGACGTTGCCAGACGTCGCGTGCCAGAGGTACCTCTGAGCGTCAGATCATGTTCTCCGAAGCGCACGCCCAAGACTTCCTGTCCACTTGTCCCTCTCTTCTACACGAATCGCTGTGTCTTACCTTGTACGACTCAGCGGCAAGGCCTGCCTTGCCACTCCATGTCTCGCTGGCGAACCTCGCGCAGGAGCTGCCCGCCTGGCATCCGCATACGACCAAAGAAGTCATTAGAAGGGTGTGGTAAGCAATGTATAGTGAGTGGCGAAGAGCTAATGTTGCTGACGAGAGCGTGACAAGAAGAGAATGAAAGATGAGAAGGAGAGTGTGAAGGTGGAACAGAGAGATGAAGTGGACGGAAGGAATGGGTTATATATCCATGTTGCGGTCTGTGCGCTTGATGCCTCCACCTCGGGTCATGTGAGTCGTGAGTCAGGCGGGTTTTGCCGTCCAGTGTTCGAATGTGAGTGTATAGACAATCCTGCAAGCTCATGACGTCGGGTACAACGAGTATGAGGGGATGCATAGGCGTACATGGGTGTCAGGTGAAGATGTTGTCGCGCTCAGTGCGACATGTATGAGCTGAGGCTGTCCGTCAGCGCAAGGTTTTTCGAACAACACAAGCAGTCTGCGCTCACTCTGACTTGCTGCCCTTCTCCTTTTGCTCCTGCGCCTTCTGCTCCAGCCGCTTCTCGAACTTCTCAAACTCGTTGTTCGCAATAATCTCCTCCTCATCCAGCACCTGCGCGTCAGCGTCCTCATTCGCACATCCCTCTACTCCAGAGCTCACCTGCTCGACGAGCTGCACCTCCGGCACATAGTGCATCAACATCCTCTCGATACCATTCTTCAGCGTGACGCTGCTCGAGCTGCAACCCCTACAGCTGCCCTTGAGCTTCAAGCTGACCACGCCCGTCTCCTCGTTGAACCCCTTGTACTCGATATCGCCTCCGTCTTCCTGAATCGCCGGGCGCACGCGCGTCTCCAAGAGCTCCTTGATCATTCCCACGACCTCGCTGTCGGTATCCAAGATCCGGGTGTCCTCAGCGCCGTCCTGTGACTCCCCGTCCCGGAACAGCGGCTGGCCAGACGAGAAGTGCTCCATGAGCACCGCAAAGATCTCGGGCTTGAGAATGGACCAGTTGAGCGTATCGTCCTTTGAGCATGTCACGAAGTCGGGGCCGAAGAAGACGCCCGTGAGGCCGTCGATGTGCAGCAGGCGGGTCGCCAAGGGCGAGGGCAAGGCCGAGCGCAAATCGAGGAACTCGTGCGTCCCCGACGAGGTGACAGGCACACCCGGGATGAACTTGAGAGACGCCTCGTTCGGCGTCGACTCGGTCTGGATGAACATGGTCCGTTCTGCTCGTCAGCCATGTTGCTGACCAAGATGACATCGCTGGAGACGAAAGCGCACTCACGCTGCTGGTACGCCATACCCCGACCGAGCGCCGCGGGACGCATGTGTGAGGTGCTGCTCGAGGCGAGCATACCGGGCCGAGGGGTCGAGGTGGCGATGCACCGTCGAGACGTCGTCGCGAACGTTCGAGACGGAGCGGCGGCGGCGACACCTGCGGATCGGGTCGGCTTCGTCATCGCTCGGACTGCTCGGGAAGACGAGGCGGCGACTGCGCGCATTGCTGTGGGCGTAATGACTGACATCTTGGGCGTGGTTAAGGGTGGATTATATATGCGTCGGAAGTCGCGAAGGGTGAAAAGGCCGAAGAAGCAACAGGGTGACTACTACCACGATGAGCGAATGCGAGCTGGTTATTTTGTCAACTCGTGTATCGCCGTCGGCCGCCCTTTCATCTCCGGCTTCGGGCGGGATCAAATACACGTGGCAGGACATGAGCGTTGCGTGGGCATTGGGCGAGGCAAGCGTCTTCGGCCGTCTCTTCAGCCTGACGTGCTGTCTCAGACGAGGCGGATAGGAAGGCAATCACTGGGGATCGGTCATTTTTTGCGGCTAGATCATAGCCATCCAAGTGCCAGAGCAAATCTAGAGTGAGACCCCAAGCCGATCTTGCTCGCCGCTAAGCGTGTGTGCGCTATGTCTCCTTGACTCCTTTTGGGACATGTATGTCGCGGGCATAGGGTAATTCAGCGTCTGCGTCAGGGAGGTCTACGATCGGGGCACTGCCCGGGGCGAAGGCCATCCTCGGACTCGGGAAGTCCCGAATGGCGAGATGCCACAGATCAGGCCACGCACGCAACGAACGCCAGCGACAGACTTTTGGGCGATCCTCTCGCACGTTTCAGCATCTCATCACCATCGGCGCTATCGTCCTCATCGCCGATGCTGTCTTGGTCCTACCTCTCGTGCGTGCCTCCGCCGGCCGCACGGCCCGCGCCATCCATGCCAGAGCCCAGACGACATGGTGAGACCGAACCAAACAAGGACTCGGCCGGGCAGAGCCGCAGCACACAGCGGCAAAGGCTCAGGCACTCGGTGGCGAGGGTCCGAACGGTCCCGGCCGTATTGAGTAGTGAACCCTGAAGTGCCGGCGGGTATGGCTCTTACCGGTCAGATCTGTGCGATGGCGTCCGAAAATCCTAGATAAACGAGTAGACGAGGACCGACAAAGGACAGATGGCCTCGTTGGACCATCATCACTCGTGCGAAAGCCGAAAAACCGCGCATCATGGACAGTACGGCCCCATGGTATATAAGCAACAAGCCTTGCGCCGCGTTCCCGTTGCAAACACATTTGACAGCTTTTGATCATGTCATCTTCGACGGCGACGACTTTACACGAGAGCATTTCTGGCGCGGAGGCACTTCAACCACCTCCAGCCTCGCCTAGCGGGCAACATCATCCGCCAGATCTTGCCTTCCCTTACCTCACCACCTCGACGTCACACCATGTGCGCACGAGAGAGTACCGGACAGAGACGAAAGGTGGATACATCGACGGAGCCACCGAACAGAACCTGACGCCTCCCGGGTCGCCTCTTTCCCGCCCCGCCACGATCACGGCTTCGGTCAGCGATGTGGTGCTGCATGATTTGGAGAGCGGAGATCTGAAAGGCAAGAAGCTGGTGACATGGACGGAGAAGGACTCTCAAAACCCCAGAAACTGGAGCAATACATACCGCTGGTGTGAGTTCGCATCCTTTGTGATCATGCCTAGCACGTCGACGACCATGCAAACTCGTCGCTGACGTCAGTCATCACTGGCCTCGTGTCGACCGCCGTCATTCAAGTTGCTTTCTCCTCCGCCGTCGTCACCGGTGACTTCAAAGACCAGGAAGAACACTTTGGCGTGTCCGCCGAGGTCATCGCCTTGACGGTCTCCCTGACGGTCTGCGGCTTCGGGTGAGTCACAGCTGGAGGCGGGCGACCTTTCTGCCACGAAGCTGACCAATCAGCACGGGTCCATTGCTTTGGTCGCCCCTCTCCGAGCTGCTCGGCCGTCGCCTGCTGTGGATCTTCCCTACTCTCGTGTATATCATCTTCAACATCCCCTGTGCGCTCGCACCGAACATCGGGTGCCTCCTCGCCTCACGCTTCCTCTGCGGATTCTTCGGCTCGGCACCATTGACACTTGCTGGCGGTACCATCTCGGACATCTGGGGCTCGGATGAGCGTGGTGAGTTCTCATATTCCGCAGTTATGCATGACGCTAACGGCAGGCTTCGCCATTGCCTTGTTCGCTGCTGCGCCGTACGCAGGCCCCGTGCTCGGTCCGCTCGTCGGTGGCTTTGTCGGGAGATATGCGGGCTGGCAGTGGCTCTACTGGGTGAACATGATCTCTGCGGCGGTTGTGTGAGTAGCTCGTACACTTGCGTGGCGAGCGGGCTGATGGCCAGGTGGCTCCCGACTCTGGTCATCCCAGAGACGTTTGCGCCTATCATCCTCAAGAAGCGCGCGCAGCGATTACGCAAGGACACGCAGGACGAGTCATATTGCACCGAGCAAGAAGTGCACCGCCGACCGCTTAATGAAATCGTCGTCGAAACCCTTATCCGGCCGTTCCGTGAGTCCCATTGAACGCGTACTCGTCCTCCGCTGATCGCCAGAAATGCTCGCGACTGAGCCCATCTTGCTTCTCATGTCCTTATAGTGAGTGGTCCGCCCGAACAGTCCCCGCGCCGTGCTCACAGCAGCATCTCGCTCGTGTACGGAACCCTCTACGCCTTCTTCTTCGCCTTCCCCGTGGTCTTCGGCGACGACTATGGCTGGGAGGACTCCAAGATCGGCCTCACCTTCTGCTCGGTCTTCATCGGCGTCGCGCTGGCCCTGCTCGTCACGCCCCGTCTAGAGAAGTACTACATCTCAAAGGGCGCGGCAGTGACGCCCGAGGACCGTCTGCCCGGAATGCTCGTCGGCGGGCCGTTCGTGCCCATCTCGCTGTTCATCTTTGGCTGGACAGCTCCGCCATACGTCGCAGCGCACGGGGCCTCGTGGCTCGGCCCCACGTCCGCGGGCATCCCCTTCGGCTTCGGCATGGTCCTCGTGTATTTCAGCGCCAATGCGTACTTGATCGAGGCGTTCCCGGACTATGTCGCCTCGGCCATGGCGGCCAAGACGGTCGTCCGGAGCGGAGCGGGCGCGGCAATGCCCCTATTCATCACGTACATGTTCAGGGGCCTCGGCAACGGCCCTGCGGCGAGTATCCTGGGCGGCGTGGCGGTCGTCATGGCCATCATCCCCTTCGCGTTCCACAGGTACGGCAAGGCCATCAGGGCCAAGTCGAAGCGGGCTGCGCCTGCTTGAGGGGACTGCTACAGCTGGAAGCAGAACGTAGATACATAGATGCATATAATGATGATCACACACTCTGATCGTTTCGAGGTCAACCCCATCTCACACTCGATCCACTTCCCGCGCCTCTCAGTGCGCCCTCCGGGTCTCGCGTCGAATGGTTGAGGAGCATTTGATTAAAAGTGTTACGGCAATAGATTAAGGCGGGGCGGACCAAATGTCGTAGCGAGTCCGAACCTCGCTGCTGGAATGTTCACTCCTGCAGATGTTGCTCAAGGAAAAGTGCTTGATATCCATGGCGTACATACTCATCGTAGCTAGGTTGTCGAGTCCGTGGGGTCGCTCCATGTCGCGTCTTAGGCCGTCAGCCGAAAAGCTGCTCTCTGGAGATCGTCCAGTGCGCCTTGCAGTCCTACTGTGAGCGAGACCTTTCGTTATTGACACCAAGAACCCACTTTGAGGCTTCGAGGTGGGCAGCCCGGGACTGCATTGACCGCCTTGGCAACCGCCTCCCAATCCCTTCCCTCCCCGTATCGCAGCTACGTGTCAGCCACAAGCGCTTCAGAAGACAGGTAGAAAGACCAAGATTGAGCGATCCGTTTCTCGTAGCCACCCCGTTCGACTCACTTGCGCATTCCATAGAGCCTTCTGCTGCGCGACAGACCAACCGACGTCTTCCCCGCGTCTCCTTTTCGTGTCTCCCCCGCGTCCTTGTTCAGCTACCTCCTCCCTCCTTCGCTTCGGAGGCATTCCTCGATGACTGCTCGACTCGTCTGGCAAGTCTTCGAGTGCCGTCAAGTCAATCACCTCATGCAGCTTCCCCACCACCGTCGCCGTCTCGTCCATCGACATCGCGCGGATACTTCGGACCGTCTCGTCATCCGACGCACAGCCATTGGGATCGAGGCGCCCGTACTTGAGCCATTGCCTGTTGGCTTCGGACAGGTCGCCCCGCGTGTCGAAGACAACGGTATTGCGCCCCGAGTGATCGGCGATGAAGACTCGCGCGGGATTCTTCGACGGCTGCTCGGAATGGCGTGGTATAGGAACCGGCCGATGCCGCGACTTGGGAGGGGTGGGTCGTGGTGTTGGTGGGCAAAATGCCTCTGACGCATGGATAGGCGGTGTGCGTGGACGTTGCGGGGCCGACATTGATGTGTAGAGTCAGAAGTCAAGAGGTCAGTGGAGATCTCAGCGCGGTCAGAAAGCTTGGACATGCTGGGAAGAGACCTTCTAGCATCCTTTCGGCCAGCTCGGGCTCGACTGGGCGGGACGCTCTGGCCGCGTGCCTGGCACCCCGTCGTAAGAAGTGAGCGCTCTCAGACATGCACTTCTCCTTGACGACGAGTCAGGCGGCTCAGTATGGTGGAACCGCATGACCAACAGCCGATTGTCCTTGAACCCAAGTGCAGAAGAGATTACACCGGTCGTGATAGTCATCGAGACTGGCTTTTGACATGGTGTTGCTAGTAGTAGATGGCTGAATTGAATAATAATAACCAACCGCATTATTGTGTCAAAATGGGTCCGAGACGGCCAACAAGACGCCGTGCCTATGACGCGATTTGGGCCACGCTTTCTGGATTCGGCCCTGAAGGATAGAAGGGTATTTCCTAAAGAGGTAATTTCCAGTGTGCCAGGTGACTGTCTCGCGGTGCTGGCTATGACTGACGACTCTTTTCCGACAAGTGCTGTACCAGGACAACCACTCCTCCAACTACCACCACCGACGCCATCTCCCCTTTCTCCTCCTCACGTCACCCACGTCACTTCCCGCTCATCCCCTGTCGCAATAAGCCACGCTTTCCTTCCCAGACCAAATCCGTCACGTTCGGCACCCTGTCTACCCTACCCCCTCGACCCGGCCCCAGAATCAGATCTCGCCCGCACTTAAGTGCGTAGCTCGTCTACAAGCAGCCCAGCCCATACAGGAACGCAAGTCGGCGAATCCCAGAGCTACGACGACGACGACCAACCACGATTATAATGTCATGAGTCCTCCTACTCTACCCACATCACCGAGCACGCTCAAACGCGAACGACTGTCCATTAGCGTCTTACCTCCGAGCTCGACCGCTAGCGCAAAGAAACGGAGGGAAGGGAGTGCCGGGGACATCTGGGCGGCCTCCAAGTTGCAGCAGCTGCAGCAGCAGCAACAGCAAGAACAGGAACAACCACTTGATTCTCTTCCTCCGGAAACATTTACCGAGCGATACCCGGACAATTCGACGGCATCGAACGGCGGACCGTCGCAGGGACTCTGGCTGGATACATACACGGCATTCGACACCAGAGGAACGAGCGAAGACATCGAGATGCTGGACGGAAACCGCATAGACGCTTCGTCCTTGCCAAAGGCGTACCTCGAAGTGAGTGCCGGCATCGTCACTTTCGCAAGGCACGCCAGAGCGACTGACAACAGCTATATCCATATCCCGCCTTTGTGCTCGTTGCACCAATCCCACCGCCCATCGAAGACCCTTCCGACGAGTTCTTGCCCACGCCAGAGAACGACCATCCGCCCTTCACGCGCTCAACGCACTCCCGTCTACAACCCTTCAATGTCTTCTGGGCGAACGACAAGTGGAAAAACCTCACGCAAGGCCGGGATCTGCTGCAATGTGTGCGGATAGAGGAGGCTCGGCGGCTGGGAGATTGGATCAGTGGAGCGCGTTCGGTGCAGGGACGAGAGGATGAGAGTCGGCGCAATCGACAAACGGCAGCGGTCTCCGCAAAGCACGAGTCCTTGCGAGACTATGTCTTCGATTCCAAACCAGAAGCCAACCCCGACGATGTGCGGCAATCGCTAGCTCGGACAACGCTGTCACCCTTCTCCCACCCAGACCCACAGTTCCCGCAGGCGCCTGAGGGGTTCTGGGAGCCGGAGAACCCTCCGTACGAGGACAAGCCATTATCCGATGGTTCGACCGACGCGGGGACAGCGCTGACGGGTATCGAGCCCGCTGGCGGCGAGCACCCTGGTCCGGCTACGGTGGTGATTGAGCTGAATGAACCGGGCAAGGTCAAGCTGGAGATGACCAAGACGAGCGTGCCGATATGGCAGTTCATCCGGGGAGGAGGAAAGGCGCGGTTGGAAACACATACATTTGTCATCGTGACGACCACACCACGGACGGCGTTCATTCTAAACGCGCACCCCACCATCGAAAAGCCCACTCCCCTGGCAACGGCCACCCATGTTCCAATCGAGCTCGACTCGCCAATCGAGTCTCCGCTGGATGACAACCTCCTCGGACCAGGATCCGCCTTCCCTGCTGCCCGCCCGAGGGCGACCGTCTTGCCAGGCCCAACCTCACCCATGCGCAATACGAGCCACCTTCCAGTTGGCGCGACGGATGATTGCAAACCCGGCTCGAAGGATCTGACACCTACGGATGAGATTGCGGCGCTAGAGATGCCTTCAGCAGCGGTCGAGCCGGATAGACCGAGCCGCCCCATCTTCTTCAATCGCGACGGCACAGTCAGCGGCAAGTCGCAATCAACCAACAACGTAAAAGGAGAGGTCGGATTGAGTATGGACGTGCATGACTTGCTGAAGACGACGGACTGGTCAAAGACACCCCTGGGCCCGAGGGAGGAGTGGCCGCAGAGTCTGAAAACAGTCGGTGAGTGCAGTGACAGCTCGGATGAGCGAGGCTAATTCCAGTCTCGATGGTCATGGCGTACCCGCATCAATGCTGCCTGTGGTGGGGCAAGGATCTGACACTGATCTACAATGCGCCGTACGGGGAGACGATACACAAGCATCCCGTCATCTTCGGCATGTCCGGCCCTCTGGCATGGGCCGAGATCTGGAGTTCGATAGGGCCGCTGTCCGAGCTGGTGCTTAGCGGCACGCCGGTGTACAAGGAGGATGGTGCGTATAACGTGTTGCAGACCATGAAGTGACGCTGATGTTCAGACTTTTTGCTTTTCAAACAACTACCGCACCAAGGCACCGGCACGTTCGAGGCCTTCCACTCTTGGATGTGGTGTCCGATCTTGCAGGAAGACGGAACGTACGGCGGCCTGTGGAACGCCACGATCGACACGACCAAAAAGGTTTTGGCGGAGCGACGACTCGCAACAGTCAGAGAAATGGGGGAGCGGACATCTATCGCTCGGACCATCGGCGAGTTCACCTCGGCCGTGATGGAGATCCTGGCTGCGAATGCGCGGGACGCGCCGTTCGCTCTGCTGTACAGCGTCGACGTCGAGCAGCCATCGGCGGAGAAGAAAGATGCCAAATTGCAATCGGGCGCTAACGTCGAACAAGGCACGAAAATTGCGCATCTCGAGATGCTCGGCAGCATAGGAGTGCCCGAAGGTCATCCTTCCGCACCGCGACGTCTCGCCGTTCGCCTCGGCTCGAAGCAACGCGACTCTTTGAAACCGTCGACAGTTGGGCCATTCTCGCAGGGTGTTGTGGGATCGCCAACCATGTCGTTTGTCTCGACCATGTCAAATACGCTGTCGGCCAGGTCGGACCCGCTTTTCGCGCGATCAAGCACTCCCGAACAGCACTCGGAAGGCGATGTGATTGGCGCGGATCACTGGCCGATCCGCGAGGCACTGCAGTCGAAGAGGCTGGTATTGGTGGAGGACTGCGCGAGCTTGATCGAGGGATACCCCATCAGGGTGTGGGATGAGCTGCCGAATTCCGCGATCGTCATGCCAATTGCGAATGACTCGGACGAAGGGATCCCGCCGGCTGTTTTGGTCATCGGTTTGAGCATCCGCAGGCCGTTTGACGAGGACTACGAGTCATTCATTCATGTGTGAGTGTTCATGGGTGAGGGCGCCGGCAGATTGCTGACAGTAGTCTGCGCCTGCAGCTTGCGTCGGGATTGGCGACTGTCAGGTCGTATGAAGCGGAACAGCAGCGCCTGGAGGAACTGGCCGCTCTGGACCGGGCCAAGTCACTTCTATTCTCCAACGTCTCGCACGAGCTGCGAACGCCGCTTACTCTCCTCGCTGGACCGCTGGATGATCTTCTGGCCGAGACTAAGGATGGGCCGAAACGGGAGATGCTGGTCATGGCGCGCCGCAACGTCCGGCGGCTGACCCGACTAGTCTCGACCCTCATGGATGTGAGCCGACTCGAAGCTGGGCGGCTGAAGGGCTCCTTCCGGCTCGTCAACCTTGGGGTGATGACTCGGGACCTTGCGGCCATTTTCCGCGGCGCGATCGAGCGGGCCAAGCTGGAGTACAGTGTTGAATGCGACCAGCGCGCCAAAGATGTCTATGTCGATCCGGACCACTACGAGAAGATCATCTTCAACCTGATCGGCAATGCGTTGAAGTACACCATGACGGGTTTTGTCAAGGTCAAACTTGCATACTCGAAGCGCGAGGCTGTCTTGACGGTATCGGATAGCGGCGTCGGGATCCCTTCGTCCGACATCAACCTGATCGGCGAGCGATTCCACCGGGTCGAATCGGTCAGTCGGTCGCATGAGGGCACGGGCATCGGTCTGGCGCTCGTCAAGGAGCTTATCAAGCTGCACGGGGGCACAATATCTATTGACAGCCACATAGCCGCTGAGGCCGCTGACGGGTCACACGGGTCGACATTTACCGTCCGCATACCCCTCGGCGCGGATCATCTGCCAAAGGACGCGATCGACCATTCGACGACGGTCGATAGCATGAACGCGTACGGCAAGGGGATCGTGGACGAGGCGATGCAGTGGAACCGGGATAGGGAATCATCGTCTGGGGACGGCTCATTGTCGACTTCGAGCGACTCAGCGGGAGGTGACTCATCCGCGGCGAGCTCGCGAGGCCTGGACTCGTCCACACTGTACTTCCAGAAGGAGGACGTCATCATGCTTGTCGATGACTCGTTCGATACTCGCCGATACATGCGCTCAATGTTTTCGCCGTATTGCAAGCTGGTGGAAGCCAGGGATGGCAAGGAGGCGCTGGACCTATGTGAAACGGTCCAGCCGGATCTTATCATTTCGGACGTGATGATGCCGATCGTAAGTTGCGCAGGGGACCAATGTCGAACGCCTTGGCGCTGACAAGCAGCTCGATGGTTATGGTATGCTCAAGGCGGTCCGGGCGTCGTCCAAGCTGCGCATAATCCCGGTCATTATGCTTACGGCGCGCGGCGGAGACGAGGCCAAGGTCGAGGGACTGCTGGCTGGGGCGGACGACTACCTGGCCAAGCCGTTCAACGCTCGCGAGCTCATCGCGCGCGCACACATGCAGCTTCAGCTGGGCAAGAGGCGCAAGTACCTCGAAGCGGCGTTCGAAGAACGGACAGTTGAAATGCGCACGCTGGCGGAGTACTCCCCGGGCGGTATCTTCCGATGCGACGAATACGGCGCGGTGACTTATACCAATTCTGCCTGGCATGAAATATCCGGCTATCCGCAGGGCGAAGAAGTGCGGCAATGGGGCGACTTTATCCATCCCAGGGATCGCGGCGTGGTGAGCCGGTTTTGGGACGGACTGTCGATGTCACAAGAGACGCACCAGACGTGCGAATGGCAGTTTGCCAATGGACGCTGGGTCACTGCGACGATAATTCGCCTGGACATAGCCGCGCCCGGCCGGTTGCGCGGTATCTTGGGTTGCGTGACGGACATCACGGAGCGCAAAATGCACGAGGACGCGCAGCGGGAGAGGATGATCGAGGCCGAGGAACGTCGACGCGAGGCCGAAGAGGCAAAGAGGCAGCAGGAGCTCTTGATCGACATTACGAGTCACGAGATACGAAATCCAATCTCGTCGCTCATGCAGTGCTCGAGCCTCGTCAAGACCAACTTGCTGTCGCTGCAGGAACAGATGGAGATGGCCCTTGCGGACGGCAAAATGTTCAAGCCGACAAAGCAGGTCTTGACGACGATGGACGAGGACCTGGAGGCGCTGGAGAGTATCTACCAGTGCGGTCTGACGCAAGAGAGGATCAGTAATGATGTCTTGTCCCTGGGCAGGATCCAGCTTGGTGAGTACTTTGGCGGCCGCTGGATGATTGACTAACGACAGACATGCTCCGTGCGTTGACGTTTGACGTCGAGATGTTTGGCACAGCTGACGAGTAGAGATATACAACGTCGACACGGACGTGCGGGCAGAAGCGCAAAAGGTCTTGTCGATCTTCCAGAATGAGGCGCGGATGAAGCGTATCGCCCTGTCGCTCAAGATTGGTGAATCGATAGACCGCCTCGGTCTGCAGTTTATCAAGACCGACCCGGTCCGACTTGGTCAAGTGTGAGTTATGAGCCGGGCGGCCTTGCGATGGCCTAAATAGTGGCTGACATGCAGGATGACCAACTTGCTGTCAAACGGAATCAGATTTACCTCGAACAGCTGTGAGTTGTTGTCTATCGGAGCGCTGCACGGCGGGATAGGACTGACAGCAGCGATCCGCAAGATCGAGCTCAAGTTCGATCTCAGCTTCGAGCCGCCCGCGGACGCGACGTGTCTGATGCCGCGCTTGCCTGAACGGCCGTCAGTGCTCAAGGACGATGTGCCGGTGTTCCTCTACGTCGCGGGTGAGTTGCGAAAGCGTCATGCTGGAGAAGCTGTGCTGAGAGTAGTCACGGACACTGGACCTGGCCTTACGCCCAAAGAGTTGGAGCTGCTCTTCCAGCGTTTCTCGCAGGTATCGCGTGAGTCCCTTGAACTGAACATCGCCCTCAGAGCCCACGGCTGATCGCCAGCGAAGACGCACACGATCTTTGGCGGTTCCGGTCTGGGTCTGTTTGTCTGCCGAAGTGAGTTGTACGACGGTCCACCGCGACGCGCACTGACGCGGTGCAGAAATCACCGAGCTCATGGGTGGGCGTATCGAAGTCGCCAGTCAACATGGCCACGGCTCGACGTTCCGCTTCTTCATCGAGTCGCGCACCGCGCGCACACACCTCAAGCCGACGACCGAGAGCAACGACCCGAGGTCGCCTATCTCGAGCAAGAAGCGGCCAGCGTCCGCTGGCAGACGCGTGATGGTCGGGCCGGAGCCGCATGTCTTGATCGTGGAGGACAACCTGATCAATCAGACTGTGTTGATGCGGCAATTGCGGCATGTGGGTCTGACGTGTGATGGTGAGTCGCCCAGTGTGGTATGAGACGTCGGAGCGGGGTGCTGATGCGCAGTGGCAAGCAATGGGCTGGAGGCGCTGGAGAAGGTGCGGAAGGTGGCAAGGACGGATGGGAAGAAGGAGGGCCAGATGTTTGACTGTGTCTTGATGGACCTGGAGATGCCTGGTGAGTCTGCGCGGATTCGCGGCAGGTGGCGCGGTGCGAAGAGGTATTGATGGCAGTCATGGATGGTCTTACCTCTCTGCGCCATATCCGGGAGGAGGAAAAGGCAGGACAGCTTGCGCATAACCTGGTCATTGCTCTGAGTGAGTATCGCGGCTGTACCGCATGGAGGAGAAAAATCGGCGCCGTGCTGACGGGCAGCGGGCAACGCCAGGCAGGGTCAGATCGACGAAGCGAAGGCGATCCAGAAGACGGAGACGGGCAA
>CAUG01000266.1:101997-126914 GCA_000442785.1 Papiliotrema flavescens NRRL Y-50378
AAAGATTGAGGAGATGATGAAGCTGCGCGCGGCTGCGGCGAAGGAGGCTCAGAAGGAGACGGAGGATGTGCAGATGGCATAGGAGTTGACCTCGGCAAGCGTGGGCGTCGAATCTCATTGTATCAAGTTTATCTTATTCTGGACATCTCGTGTTGGGCATCTATCAGACGGGGTATGAGTCATCGGTACCGATAGATTTACAATGTGTAGAGTAGTGTAGAGCCATCAGCATGAGACTCGGTGCTTGTCCCGCTCTCTTAGGTCGGTCGAGCGTGGAGTTGCCGTTCAGACGGCGACATGTACACCAGGACAAGGGGTCATTATCGACAACGAGTGGGGACAGAGGGACGAACGGCACAGAATCACACGATGGCCTAGCCTGAGCCGACTGGTTGTCTTGCGCACGAAGGGGAATGTCAAGTGCTTGCGAGGGCTTGCATGCCGCATGCTGGGTTCCTACAACACCTCTGCCCATCCGAGCGATATCCACCGTTCCACCAGCGCGTACTTGACCAGATGGGTCGTTCCCTTCGCCAGGTCCGCCTGTTCCCCGCTGCACGTCAGCGCTTTCCGCGTGTCCAGCTCAAAGCCAGATGGACCCAGCAACTCACCTGTCCAGCCGGATCTCCCCGCAGTCTTTCCGGCAGTCTACCAACACCGGCACGTTCTTGTTCGGCTTGGTCACTTGGGTCAGCATCGCCAACATGACAAGAGCACCAACCGCGCTAACAGGCCACCGACTCACCCATCGATAGCCCATCGCCGTACGCGTCGTCCATCTTCTGCAGCCAGTCGGGCAGGGAGTCCAGGACAGAGTGCTGGAGGTGCGTGTGCAGGAGCTCGGTGTACCGCCTGGCGTGGGAGAGCTCTGCGCCTGATAAGAGCGGGTGCAGCTCGGGGGAGAGGACAATGTGGTGCGAGTACTTTTCGATCTGGCGTCAGTGCGTCGAGTTTGGGCGACATCTTCAGGCCATGAGAGCGGGTCGAGCTCGAGCGTTGAGGTAAATCCGCACGCAGATGAGGGCGTGTCATCGATGGACGTACCTTGTGTAGCCTCGTGCGCACGTATGACCGGATGACGAACTTGACCCGCTCCATCTCGGTCTGGACCAGTACGAGCTTGAAGTGCTCTTCTTCGGATGTCTGCGGATCGGAGCGGAGTGTGTCGACCATCTTTTGCTGCGCCGTCAGCTTTGAGTCGGACTCGGCACTGCGGCCTCTTCGCGCAGCACTTCACGCAGCACAAGCTTGAACAGCGGCGCGGCGTCGTTCGCTGTAGGAGCATGATGTGGGATTGAAAGCCATGGGCACCCAGCCAACGTACCTGCTGCTCGAGCTTGTCAAACAATGTATCGATCAAATCCCCCTCCCACGACATGAGATCCACCGTGCCCCGCTCTTTGACCCACACCCTGCCCATCTTCCTCACGTCGTCCAGCTCGCTCTCGTCCTCGTCGTCCGGCTCGGCGGCGCCCTCTTCATCCAGCTCCAGCTCGTCCAATCTCCCCTCCGCGCGGTGCACCTCTTCCTCTAGCATATCATCGTCGTACTCGTGCCCGCCGTACGGGTCGGGCCGCCCAGGCGAGACGGTCGACTCCAAACGGGAGAGGAAGGACCGGGATCCAGCTCCAGCGCTCGTCGTGGCGCTGACAGCTGACTGCGCGCGGCCAGCTCGATTGGTAGGACGAGTAGGTCGTGAGGGACCAGCGCGGGATTGAACGGGGTAGCCGTCGTCCTCGTCGTTATCGAAGAAAGACATGAGTAATGGCGTATGATGATGATGCTCCGAGCTGGCGAAATGTCGAACATGAAACTCGCCAGACGCGTCGGGTTGACGGCGGCCTCGTCGCGTGACGGAATCTACAGCAAAAGGATTTTGCAGCTATACAGGATGGTCCACGCTTGTACACCGACTTCCACGCTACTGCGTGCTTTTGTTCACAGGGGTGGTGTAGCCTGACTGGAGCGCGGAGCGAAGAGCATGCATACACCCACTTCACGAGTTCAATGCGCCGGCAGCAAAAGAGAAACCCCAATCGGGGTGGCGGTAGTGTGAGAGTTCCAACCCGGGATTGAACCGGGGACCTGCGGATTACTGCTTTGCATTGCAATCCGTCGCACAGCCGCCGTGCTCTTGGAACGGACGATGTGTGGTTGAGCCAAATTTTGTAGCATCTATATACTAGCGTTTGCGCGCGCAGATGCCACTATCTGAATCCCTCTCCAGTTGACACCGATGCATATACCGACTAGCACTATACGTTCGATCTCGTGACTGCCGCGGCAGAAGCATTTGAGTATAGGTGGCCAGTCGGCATGCAAGAGGTATGCGCAACGAAAAATATCCCTCACAGCTACAGACCCAAAGTCAAGCGCGTTGGCCACGACGGTCCGACGCGTCTGAGCGGAACCCGAATTTCATGTCTCACTCTTGTCAACAACAACCCATCTCATCTCTCTCGCATCGAGCCCACATCAGCACCATGCCGTCCCTCGTCGACTCATTGTCGTCCCTGGCAGACCGCTCAGAGTCCATCACCCACCTCTCTCATGCCAACTACCACCCCGCCGGTCCATTCACGCATGCGATCCTCAACACGCCCTCGGTGCTCCAGCTCATCCGGGACGCGGAACCCGCCGAGGCGAGGCTGTTCAAGTTCATCGGCGAGGAGCACGGCGGGAACAAGAAGGTCGAGAAGCGGGATGGGGTCGTCACGCCTTTGAAGGAGATGAAGGGTGGGGCACAGCGTGGCGAGCAAGCGCAGGGAGGCAGGAATGGGGATCAGGTGAGAGTGATGCTCAAGACGGCTTTGAGGCTGGTGGATGACTAGTGAGTCTCGCGCGCGGCAGTATCAGCGACCCTCAAGGCGCAACACACTGAGACTTCTGGCTGATGATAGCCGCCCGATGCCGCGAGCTCGAGCTCATATACAAGCCCTGCTCGACTCGCACCAGGCTCAGCTCGAGCGGGTCGCAGAGCTAGAGCAACTCATCAATGATGTAAGTGTCCCCATCGCCAGCATGAGGCCTAGCCGAGCCACTCTAACTCCCAGGCCACGAGTGGCACCACGACCAAGACGGCGAGAGTCCCAGAATCTGCTTCGTCAACCGCTGGCGGAGCCAGCAAACGTACCACCGACGAATCGATCCGCGCCGAAGAAGCCTCGCTCAAGCGGCTCGAGGCGTACTTGGCGCAACACCGTCAAGCGACGCCCAACGACACCTACTCCGACTTGACCGCTATCCCACCCCAGGGGTCGTCTTTCCCCGCATCCTCCGCAGCAATGTCGACACCCGCGCGCTCCAACGCACGCTCCAGGTCACGATCAGAAGCGTCTTCTCATTCGCGCTCCCCGTCCCCGCCACGCCGCACCGCCCAAACGCCCGCCAAGACGCCGAACAACATTCATATCGCCAACTCCCTCGTCAACGGCATGACGCCTCGTCGGGCGGTCGTTGCGCAGCAGACGCTCAACAGGTTCAGCCCGCTCAAGCTCCTCGGTACGCCCCGGGCACCGGTGGGCAAAAGCGGCTTGAGAGACGAGGGGGAGGGGCCGAGGCCTATATTCTCGCGGGCGAGCATACTCAAGTCGTCGACGAGCTCAGGTATGGGCAGGGGTTTGATGACGCCTGCGTCGAGGAGCGTGTTCGGCGCCAGCACTCCTGCGACGGCTCGAAGGGGGCCGACAGAGACGGATGAGCAGCAGCAACAGCAGGACTTCGGCGAGCCGGAAGACACGGACGAGACGGTCCGCTTTGGTCGACTGCCGCCTCTTGAGGCTGATGCGGACGGAGCTGATGTCACTGCGGTGTATCAGCACAGCTCTCCGGAAAAGCCTGCGGCAGTCGAAGATGTGGCGCAAGCAGCGCACGAGGAGTTGGAGACAGCGAGCGACGCACCAGCTCAGCCACTTGCGCCGGTCGAGCTCGAGCCGGTCGTCGAGACGGGACCTAGAAAGGTGGAAGGCGTGGAAGTTGACTCCGAGCAAGTCCAGCAGAGCACCGTAGGTTACGACTGCGCCATTGTGGTACGCCAACTGACGCGCAGGACAAAGTCTGGGCGACCATGCCTGACGTTATGCGCCAGGGCCTCAAAGATGATTCCGAGGCGCAACATGACGTCGAAAGTACAGTGTGAGTCTCAGCGCGGTTGTCCGCTCAATCCGGTCTGACCCACAGGAAGCATCTTCAGATGCTCGCGCGTTCTGACCCACCCGCTCCGCCTTCGCCGTCGAATGCCTCATCGTTGTCGTCCTTGTCCAGTACCGCCCCGCCCAAGGCCCCGCCCATCACGCAGCAGACGATCTTGCTCGCTCATCTGCTGCTTCTCCTCCTTCGCTCGCCGGACGGGACGGTCAGCGTGCAGGCTATCAAGGAGACGCTCGGGTCCACCGCGCGCGCGAGGGGCTGGGAAGGTGGAGAAGATATGGCTACGAAGATCATCTACACGGCGGTCGGCAAGCGGGTGGTGAAGATTGACAGAAGGGGCGGATCCGGCGGGAAAGTCGCTTTCAACCTGTAGAAGTGGATGCAACAATAATACAACTCTCATACAGCTACGTGCAATACAAGATCTGCGATTTGCATGCCACATCTCCTGCCTCGCGCGCGGGTCTAGGCAAATGCCACCCGCGCCCTCTTCCTCGGCGCTGGCTCCTCGTTGATCGCGCCCTCCTGTCCCCCTTCCTCCCCCTTGACTCTCGATGCTCCATGATGAGACGTCCAAGACGGCGACGCCATGGGACCAGCCTCAAAGGGCATCTGCGCAGTGATTGGCGTTCCGGGCGTGACGAGCAACGCATCAGGCGAGCTGTCCGTGTTCGAAGGGGACGTCGCTGTCGGGACCACATCCGCGCTCTCCTTTTCGATCGGTGCGAAGCGGATATCGAACGAGTAATCGCCTTCGTCCTCGGTATACACGAACGACGGGTTCTAGCCGTCAGCGATATCTGTTAACCTGATCAGCGGCACACACCTCGATCATGGCCCGCGAGTACAGCTGCTCCTCCTGCTCCGACCTCGAAGTGGACGATCTCTCCGCAATGTCCTCCTCAAACGTCCCCCGCGTGACCAGTATTTCCACCTTGGTCGGCTTGGTCTGCCCGATCCGGTGCACTCGCTTCGATCAGCTGCGCCCTAGACTGAACTGCATACCCACCTTGATAGCCTGCGCCTGGACATCTAGGTTCCACACCGGCGAGAGGAAGATCATTCGGTTGGCAGCGACGAGGTTCAGACCCCGCGCTCCGACCTTCAGCTCCAGCAGGAACACCTTTACTTCAGGCTTCTCGAACGCTTTGACTGCTTCCGCCCTCTTCGCGCCAGACACGCTGCTTCCCGCGAAACACCTGCACGTAAGTCAGGCTGCTCAGACTGGAAGGCCACACTCACGACTTGATGTCGATCAAGTCTAGCGCTTCGCTCATATGACCCAGCTCGAAAACGTCGCCGAAGATGACGAATTTGTCCTCCTTCGCCGCGATCTGTACAGCACGCAAAACAAAGTTGACCTTGGTCGAGCGGCTGAACGTTGTCAGGCTCGTGGGGAGTGGCCGGGGTCCCTCAGCTTTTGGCGGCGTAGGCAGTCGGTCCGAGGGAAGCGTCGCCGACAACGCAGCAGCATTCTTCGCGGCCTCGTTCAGCCTCGCCTCGAGGCTGTCTTCGGGTTCCGATGGCTTCACTCCGGCTCTTGCCTTCTTCGCCTTACCCGGCGATTTCGCAATCTTCGCGAATGTACCCGCGGAGATCGGCTTCTGAGCGGCAGTCTTAGTGTTACCACTAATTGCCCATGCCGCATCGGGATTCTTGCCGGCCACAACCTGAATCTCGTCACCGAGATCAAGATCATCGCCCTCCTGGCGCTTCCTCTTAATTCCGTTCCCCTTGCCCTTCCCCTGGGCCTCCTCTCGCTCCAGCCCCTCCCACTTGAGGGTCCGCGCCGCCGTCCCCTCGGTCTGTACCTCGTCCATTGACCTGCCCGGCGTATTCAGGTCTCTCAACAGGGCAAGCGAGTGCGAGTCGACCAGATCAGAGCGCTGTTCGGCACTATCGGACCACGCAGCTTTGACACCATCCGGCAACTGGGACGCCTCGAACGCGATCGACACACCGTGGCGCATCCACTCTTCCCATCCGGGCGTAGCCAGCGCGAGCTCGAGGTGCCGGACAGCCTCTTCCAAGACCGCTCGACCGGCCGGGACGAGCGTCGAGTTTGCAGCGAGATGCTTCTTCGTGCGGTCCAAGCAGTCTTGAGCGCCCATCTCGTGTGCGGAATACCAGAAGCATGCGAGGTGAAGGTTACGGATGACTTGGTGGAAGGCCGAGGCGTTCCGGGGGTGGAGGAAGTAGTCGGGATCTTCAAAGTTGCCTATATGGGTCAGACGGGCGCGCTTGGAAGGGAAAAATCTAGCCCAGAGCGGTGCTCACTCGTGTACACGTTGGAAGCTATCAGCGCGGCAAGGACGTTGTACGTCACCCGTTGCATTGGGTGGAAGGGGAGCATCTCGACAGAGACCGTCGAGGGCGGCAGTGATGCCTCGGCATCGATTATGTGTGGTCTTAAGGTTAGCTCCAAGTATCGACCCGCAAAGCGATACGGCAACATACGCATGCTTGACCATCGTCACGCCCATCAGATACCTCAGCCGTCTGATAGCGCCAAATTTGGGCCCCTGTTTCCCACGAAGCAGCCTGGTGACTTTCTCATTGAATGTGTCCTCCGCACGAAAAGGCTCCGCAGCGAGGAAGCCGCCAATCATAACTCCTATCCGCATCGCGTCGTCGACGTCTCGCTTAGACCACGCTACGTGCTTGGCGGGCGTAGGGGCTGCTTTGCTAGGCGAGATCGTCGCCGTCGCCTCCGTCTCGCCGCCTTGTTGCAGGTGCTTTGTGGGTGCTTCCGTCAGGGCTGCCAGCGAAACCTAGCGAAGCAGCTGGAAGACTCACTTCCTGATACGATCCATCGGCGCTGGACGCTGAGCGACATGGCCAGTCTCATTGCGTTGCTGGTCACCGAGCCTGCGACATGGCCCTCATCTGTACGATTAGCCTCACTCGGTATTCTTGTTCTCTCGGTCATTTTACCCAAGATGATTCGCTTCCATCTCGCCTTTGTGAACTCTGACGGATCCTTGTTCAGGTCCATACGGCGGATAGTCTCCTCTTGACCAAAACCTGTTTTTAGCACCAAGGCCTACCTGGCTTCACGAGCGACTCACGCGCAACATCAATCAATATCAAGTCATACTGCAGCAAGACCTGCACGGACGGCACATCTTCCTTGGCACCAATTTCCAGCGCCCTCAGCGTGTCTCTCTGCACGTGCTTCTCGATCTCCGCCTTCCACTGCTCCATCAAGATCTGCGGGACGACGACCAGTGTCGTATTTGCCAGCCACATCTTCGTGGGAAGGGGACGTCGTTGTGCCTTGACCCCGCGGGGACAGGACGGTTCGTTGGGGTAGGCATAGTAGAACATCGGCTGGCGAAGTTTCGCCGCGACCGTAGGCGGCACATGCTCCTCCAGCGTCTCGTTTGCCCCATCCATCGAGGCGTCCAAGTCCGAAGAAGACACTAGAGGCTTGAGCAGCGTGTCCGTTTTGCGTAATCTGTCGAGACACAAGGCTGACAACGACGGGACGCCCTGTCCCGAGCGATGAATGCCGAGCTGAGACCGCGCATAGTTGTGCGCCGCGAACGGCCAGCATTGAAACGACTCTGTCGATAACGGGGGCGAGGCGTCGACGCTGTCCACCGGCGGACGCGTCGGTGTCCGCAACGTAGCGACAATGAGCGCCAGGCACATGAGCGTCTTGCCAACTCCCATCTGCTCGCACAGGATTCCACCGCGAGGTAAGTCGTACCATCCCGGATGGCGCTGGATGTCCCACTCGCGCGTATTGAGGTAATACGTCGAACCTGGTCGGCCAGCTTCCGCAAGGGGGATATAATGCGGGTCGATCATCCTTCCGGGTGATGTCTCCATCTGCAGCATCCGCGAGACCGACCGCTGCGTTCAGCTCAATCTCGCAAGCTGCTCACGGCTCGAAGAGGCCAGGAGACACGCACGAATTGGTACCGGTACATCGCCGTCTGGATCCCGTCCGGCTCCCAATACCCATTCAGGCACATGCGCACCTCCTTCTCGGCTCGTGTGAGCCCGTCCGCCACGGCCAGCTGAAAGTCTGGGGCGGGCGGAGACGGCAGACTGGCATACAAGTCGCTCATCTTCATTTCGTCCTCCGCCTGCCATCATCAACTTCGGCTGACAATGCTGCATGTATACACGTACCGTCCGGGCCATGACCCACCCTCCCGGCTCGTCCCACCCCGTGTGCAGGGCCTCGTACAGCACCTTGAGGGCTCCAGCTCGCGCTTTCTGGACCTTGGACGATTGGCGGCGCCATGTACTGCCGGGTGCGTCTGAAGGAGATATCGACGCGCGAACGATCAATCCCGTGCCGAAACGGCGACTCTCCGCCCGAAAGCTGATCCCGCCATCACTAAGGAGGGTCGACAAGGCAGCGACGGAATTTTTCGATGTCTCCTCGAATTCCAGGGAGCGGACGATGTCGATTGTGATTGCTTTCCAAGGCGGATGTGTTGACGTTGCAGATGGTCCGGAAGCGATGTCGAGATGGATCGTCCCGAGCTGAATGCGGTGGTCCTCCATCTCGCTGCGCTTGCCCGGAAGGTCGAGGGCGACCCAACACGCCTTGGCGATGCTCGGGAACCCTTCTGAGACGCAAGACAAACGGGAATACGAGCTGCTCAGATGTATCTGATGGTCGCACGCAGGATGGATCCATCATCCGTGTCCGCCCGGTCCAGTCACCGATTCCAGCTCAAATAGTTTAGCCGGGTTTAGCCGGTCAGCCAGGTCCAACCTGTCCAGGCAGCTGCGCGAGGCATCGTGACAGAGTACAGCCTGCTGCATCTGTTTGTACTACTACTAGTGTCGACCGTAGGACCTTTCTTCCGCTGTATGTATGTCGCTGTCCGTCGCTATGCTACAAGAATATGATGTCCGAGTCAAACAACGTATTATGTATGAACAACTCGCTCCTCTCCGCCCGCCACGACCGCTGTCGCCCTCGCTCCATCTGATCCGCCGCCATCTAGGTGTAGTCAAACATGGTCATTGTGTTGTTTGTCCAGCGCTGCCGGTTATGTAAGGAATGACAATGTGAGGGATCGTGAGTGTGAGCGTGCGCGTGCGCGTATGTGTGGTCGTCTGGCTGTGTGGATGCGATGAGGGTTGTTGGTTGTAGGTTGAGTCGGTTGTTGGTGATTGCTGGTGATGGTGGAGGTAGTTGTTGATGTGCCGGTAGGGTCGCCTGTAAACCCAAAATAGCTGACTGCGCCGCTTAGTACGCCGGGTACGACAGCGCCGCGACGGTCTCCTCGTCTTCGTCCATGCGGCCGACGGAGCGGCGCTTTCTGTCGCCGCGCAATAATCGCTCGAGGAAGCCCGACTTGGATGCCGCCATGGCTGGTTGCACGGGCTTGGCTGCGACAGCGACGCCGGCAGAAGTCATGCTCCTCGGCAGGCCGTACGAGACGGCGCCCGGCGCGTCGTAGACGGCCGCGGGGCGCTGGATCTGCACGTTGCGCTCTGGCGATGACTGCGTCGGCGTGAGGGGCATGTCCTCTGATTCGAGCGACGACGACGAGCCGGATCGGTCCAGGGGCGGGGCGACGTAGCCGTGCTTCGAGGACGTGCGGCGGTGGTGTCGTCGCGCGGAGGAGGCGGGTGTCGCTTGCGCGTGAGCGTACGGCGCGGCACGGACAGGCGTGACGGGCGTGACGGGCATCTCCATGACGGGCGAGGCGACCGGCGAGTCGAACGAGTACTGCGACAGGAACGGCTGGAAGTTGGCGACAATCTCGTCCTCGTCGATGCCGAGGTCGTAGTCGAGGAGGTAGAGCAGCTGCTTCTCCATGAGGTTGATCTCGGCCTGGCTGAACATCTGGGCATAGCGGCACCAGTGCTTGTTCTTGGGCGACGAGTCGTTGAGGTACTTGGCGGCGACGATGAGCGTGGCGAGGAAGACGCGGTGGCGCGTGCACGGCATGCCCTTTGCGACCTTGGGGAGGCGGTGGCGCAGGCGCTCGAGGTAGACAAGCGTCGCGAGCAGGGTGGACACTTGGACGTTGGACTGCTCGCATACGACGGCGATGAACGTCTCGAGGGAGGGGAGCCCGGCCGACTTGGACGACGAGGCCGCCTCACGGTCGGGCGTCGTCGGCGGGGAGGGCGGCATGGTGGGGATGGTGGTGCTGCACGCGATGACGGACGTGGCTCGGTCGGCGAGGTAGTCTGCGGGTCAGACGCGTCCGGGTGACACTAGCAAGGGCGCGCGACTCACAGACAAGCTCGCGCGAGGGGTCGGTGCGGATGAACTCGAGCAGCGCCGGGTTGTGGATGCCGCAGACGCTCAGCGAGGCGGGGTGCACTTTGTCCTCGAACACGGGCGACATGGGCTCGAACGACGGGGTGCCGACGGGGTAGAGCGAGGTAGCGTAGGAAGACATTTTGATTTTCCCGGTGGGTGATGCGGTATGGGCGTCGAGTCGGGTCAGGTCGAGCTGGAGCGGAGATGTTTCTAGCCGTTTGGTTCTGGACCAACGGTAGAAGAGACTGGGTTGGGCGTGTTTCGACTGGCGGAACGACGAGAGGGTTGGGCGGATGGTCGAGGTTCGAGCGGGTTTATCAGTCGTCAAGACTTGATACAGCTGTCTGTCGAGGATGGGGGAGTCGAGTCGAGAATGGGCTATAGGGTGGTCGGACAAGAAGAGTCAAGGCGGGGACCGATCGACAGGGGGAGAAGGGGGGAATGAGTGACTGGGAATAAGTAAAGAAGAGGAGGTGGTATGCACAGACACGAGACGAGTGTATATGCACCGTCCGACCGTACGTGCACGACCTGCTGGCCCAGCACGGTGCACTTCGGCTAACGAGCCCAGCCCATGCGCGCGTTGGGTGGGTGGTGTGCGTAGATTGGCACACTCACCGGCAAAGAAGTCGCGTCCGTGACGGTACCTTGATTTTCGGCCCACCAGGGGAGTACGCGCGCGAGGGCCACAGGGAAAGCAGAGCAAGCGCTTGTCTATGCAATGGCGTAACCTAGGGTCAAATGCCAGTGCCAGTATACTTTGGTTTCTCTCCTGTGCCTTACCGCCAGGGTCCGGGTTACGCGAAGCTAGGTGCAGCGCACAAAAAGACACACCAGCCAGCAAGGGTCAATACGACAGACAGACGTACGTGCGTGAAACGGTCCGACCGCCAGGGTCTAGGGTTTTCGGTCGAGCTCTTTTTCGTGACGCCTTCACAGAAGGCCGAGCGGTGTCGGGGGCGGATGAACGAGCGTGAAAAGTATAACTGTGTAACGTCGTGGATGCCAAAAGGGGAATCAGGGGAGGACAAGTGACGCCAGCGGCACTGCACGGGATCCAGAGGAACGAAGGAACACGAGGCGTTAGGTGGAAGAGCGAGCGGGGAGGATGGGGCTAGAACTCGTCGGTCAAGGGCTTTGCTTTTGACGCGTCGGAGCGATCTCTGCCAACGAACAATCAAGCATAGCACGGGCGCGAGGCGTCGTACAGGGCAGGCATGTGAAGGTGACGTCTTGACGCGCGCTGAAACGTTCCAAGCCGCCGGTGGTGGACGCACCGATACCCCGACCCGGACCCAGACTTTGAGGAACGGACCCAGGTCATCGGCGAGCTGGAATGAAACTAGCACAGAGGTGGCTGCTAACGATTCAGATTAAAAACCGTAAAGCCTCGTCTGTACACCCCTCACAGGACTTGCATCCACTTTAGGCGCGTACGGTTCCCTTGCATGCAAGGATACTGGCTGTGTCTACTACTTGGCAGCCAGCGCGACGCGTCGCACCGTATGTAGTACAGTGAGCGCGGCGGACTGTCACACCAAAGTATTGGTACACCGCTAGGACGCGTTCAGCCACAGCCACAGCCACCAGTACCGTCAATCGCTATTACTGTCACCCGCAGCGCCGCTGACACCACGATCGTGTTCCATGTAGATCTTCCCCCGCGCTCGACCCTTCTGCACCGCAGTCAATACCGGACGCTATGTAGTAAAGCTTCCGAGAACATCTGACATCACCGGGCGCAACGATGTGACGACGAGTTCCGACGCGTTTGACCACTGGCGTCGTCGTCTTTGCGCTTCTTCTTCTTCCGTGCCGCCCGGATCTCCCGGGCGTCGCAATCAGCCGCGGGGATCTGGCGATATGATGCGATACGCTACCCATCTGATGAGCATTCAGCGTTATCTATTAAGCACTACCCGCCCAGCGTGACCCATTCGCTGCACGCAATCCCAGCGGAGACCTGAGGATCGCATGGACGTGCGTTCCATACACCGTCCTGATCGACACTACCGTCATCCGACGCATCGCACGAGGTCTCGGCCTCGATGCAAGCTGCTAGTCAAACTTGGCTCTAGCTCTAGCTCTGCCGGGCATTGCATAACGGCCGCTCAAAGGTGTGCCATCGACGTCGTAGCGCCCGTCCCGGGCATTCTTTCGACGGCACCATGACGCGCCCTGGAACGCTGGCTTACCGCGTTTCCGGGGTGCAATCGTGTATTCGCGGCAGATGACTTGTCCCGTCCAGCGGGCCTCCGACCACAAACTGGGGTCAGAGCGATCGGGACCTAGCAACGTGATTGTTTGCCGCTCAATGAGCCGCGCCAGGCTACGTGAGTCCGTGAAACGCGTAACGCTCAGCTTAGGGTCGACACGCTGCGGCGGCGTCGACGCGTAAGATTATGCGTTGGTGAGAGTCGGTGGCGTGTGGCAATTTGTCGAGTCTGAATGACACAGGGCAGAGTCTTCAGGGAAGAATCACCAAGGGCAATTAAGCATCTCCCCGGCGCATAACTTTGCCATGCGCGAGGCGCGAGCGCGGGCCTCACAGCCCTTGTGACTTGTGTTCGAGCCAGGAGCGAAATGGCCGTTGAGTGTGAGAAGCTAGAATCTAGATCGTCCCGTGTATGGCGAAGCGAGTATGTCCGTCATTCATCCTGCTTGCGAGGAACAGGCGCAGGCCACTGTGGCGCCTCTGCTCCTTTCGACGCGATGAGGATCGGATGTCAAGGGCGGACGACAGATTGCGTTCGTGCCAAGCGCAGCGGGATTTGAGTGGCGCTGGCTTACGGCGATCTGGCAGGTCGGAGGATCCGGTCTGTCCGGAGAGGTCCAGGCTTGCGTGAGCTGTACGGCAGGCTGATGCGCAATTGATCGACCAAGACTGGGCTTCTTGATCAGGTGATTGTCAGCGGATCGCCGGGTCTCATTCCACAGTGCCGACTCTGTTCAGTATACGTCGGCGTGACGTCCGCAAGGTCCATGCCGCAATCTCAGTCATGGCTTTCATCTACTGCGCTGAGCTGTTTGATCAGGTGAGCGGTTTCAAAGCCCGGCCTTACCTCTCATGCTAGCATGGACCGTTGGGCACATGTGCGCGGAGCGGACGTTCCCGCCGCGATCTTCGCGGTGTGTGTGCGGATCAAGATCCGACGAATGTTCCCGTCGTGTTCGTTTCCACGGGAGCCTTCTCGGCATCGAAAACTCGGCGTGCGAATGTCAAACGAAACCAAACGGCTGTATCGCTGTAGTTTGAAATCAGACCCAGACAGCACATACCCGTTGGGGAGGGCCGGACAGTTTCATTGCAGCGACCCGATCAACTTTGTTGTCGCCTCCGGCGACATGGCAGATGACGTGAACGCGTTTCCGCGTCGCAATCATCCCGCGTGGGACTTCTGTAGTGAATGCGTCAGGTAGGCGGGTTCGTGACGGAAACCTCCAAACGCCAGGGCGGCTGAGAATATGTGCACAACGGAAAGTCGCGGCAGGAGTGCTCCGAGAGATCATCAGTCAAGGTCTCCATTGCTTAGCATGCATGACGCCTCAAGGTGTACGATCGTGAAAGGTTCTCTATGCGACCTCCGCCGGCTGAACACCCTCCCTGCTCTGCGAGACATGACGCTCACATAGCTGTACATTTGCCGAAGCAGTTGCACTTGCCACCTTCGTGCCCACTGACGGCAGTGGCTGAGCCGCCAGTCTGACCAGATGGCGTGCGGTCCGTCCGTGCAGATCCGTTGTCTGATCCCGCTGGGCCCGTCGTTCGGAGAGCGTCGCCCAGAGAGATGCCGCTGCTGTCTGACGAGCTCACATTCTGGATACAATATCAGCCTCCCATTCCGCTTGCAGCATACTAGGTGGTATGGGGATGCGCAGTCGCATAGAACTCACGCTCCCAACAAGGGTGGATGAGCGTCTTGCGCCCTGGTTGCTTGTCTCTGGCATGATTGTGACACGACGGTGATTGGGGAAGTTTGGGAACCCGGCCCGTAAGTCGTTGTCTATATAGCCCCCCAAGACCTCAGTGCTAGCGTCGCTTCATTCATTCCTCCCCTTTCTTGGTCCGGGAGCGACCACCTTTCTCCCATGGTGGGGCGAGCAGCTACGCTTACCTGAGACGCGCTATTCGGCGACCACCTTTGACCACCTTGGATTACGAGTCTTCGCTTTGTCTAGCGGGAGGTACGCGACGGCGCCGTTGTTCATCCACGTGTCCCGCAACATCAGCACGGCCTTGATGGTTAATTGGGAGAAGAGCGACGCGCGAGAGCACGCATTGTTTGCGAGAAACACCGGGAGCGAACGCCGTCTGCCGAGGTTGATTCAGTCCAGCTGCGGTGTAGCGCGGCGCACTTGTGGTCCGGCCAGCCGTACGCTTTGTGCAGCCTCGCAACGAGCGCGGCCTCCGAAGACCAAATGAAGTCCGTATCTTTTGGGGCACCCAAGAGCTCAGAAGCGCATCGGCGTAGGCTGTTCGTCGTGGAGCTGGTGGAAGTGGAGTCCTGGCCGTTGTCGCCCCGGGCCCTTGTTCATTCGAGCCGTCCCTGTGTCAAGAGGTTCACAAGACTTTGTGTCGTGATCGAAAGTTCGACGTCTAACTCAGATTAATGTCAGAGCTATAGAAGCTGCGAGCCCGACGGCATGGTACAGCAGTTCCCGGTGATAGACAGCTGCAGGAATGGTGCGAGCCATGTAAAACGTGGGTCGCCCTTCGGGAGCGCCAGAGACTGCACAGTCGAGGGAGTCATCGTGCATGACGCAGCACTCTTGTGACAAGCATGCACACCGCATGATACCGTCCTTGCAGAAGAACACTGGCTGGCACACGCCACGAATGCTGTCCAGCTTGCGCAGAACACGATCGTAACGCATAATATCGCCAAGACGCATGCATGTGCAATGTGATCCACATCGGTACACCCAGACCCAGCACACTAACGCTTGACCCATGCTCGCTGGTATCAGAATCTGGTCTGACATTGTTTTCACGCCAACTTACCGCCTTGGTGGCCTTGAGCAAGTTCGTCTTCTTCCTCTCGACCATCTTCGGGTTTCGCAGCAATGCGCCATCTGATATCAGCTTCCGTCGGACGTGCTTGCCGTCCCTCGCATGACTCACCAGCATACAGCACCGCCCGCGTCTCCGGCCTCATGACCACCAAGGCCCTCGCCAAGCCGAGCGCCACAGCCTCTGCCTGTCCCGTGTTTCCTCCGCCCGTAGCCAATGCATGGACGTTGTACGCGCCCAGCAACCCCGTCAACTTGAGCGGCCTGATCGCCGCCGTCCTGTCCTTGACCTTGGAAAAGTACTGGCTGAGCGGCAAGTGGTTGACCAGCACCTCGGCCGTCGGCAGCGGCGCCGTCGACTTGTTCTGCGCTTGCTGCTGCAGCGTCAGGCCGGCCTGCTTGGCCGGGGCGTCGAGGAACTCGAGCGCCGACTTGGACGGCACGATCCATACCCTCGCCGACGCCGTCTTCCGCTTGCCGTTGCCATTCGCTCGGCCCGCAGCATCCAGCTCCTCCACCTTCTTCACTTCTCGGCCAGACCGGACCTCGCGGTTCGAGAACCGCTGCAGGGCCGCCGTGATTTTGGATGCGAGGTCGGGCTTGCCGCCCAATTCGGCGAGGTACGACGTCCGGTGCAGCTCGTTGAGCATGCTGAGGAGGCGACGTTGTTCGGTCGAACGGATGATCTCGCCAAAAAGGTCCTTGAGCTCTTCTCGGGTAGACCATCTCGTCGTGGCTGGCGAGGGGAGGGTCAGGGCGGGAGGAAGGGGGTACAGGTGAGATTGACGCAACTCGGCCTGCGCGGACCGCAACAGGGCCGTGAGCGCGTCCATCTCGGTCGTGAGTGTTATTCGACCCGTGAAGAATACGGGCGAGGCCGGCCGCGGTGGGCGCTGCGAGGACGAGTACGAGTCGTTCGAGCGGGAGAAGGGGCGGGGTTGGTATGGTGTCGGGGCGGACGACGACGAGTCGGTCGATGCTGAGCGGGATGAGGCGGAAAGGACCGAGGCGAACGGCCTGCGGAGTGACCGCAGTGAGGATGTCGATGCTATTGACATATTGTATGGGGGGGGATATGTGTGAGTTGATCGACGACGAACGGCAAGAAGCTGGTCAATTGACGTTTGAGCGCTGCCGAACATTGAAATATCGCCCTTCTTCGAGGTGTCCGACGATGAAATGCCACGTCATGGTCACAGTGTTCGGGCCAAGCCCACCCGGTCCACCAGCCAAAGCGCTTATCAGATATTTCAACCTCGACCCCGGCGGACTGATTAAGCCGTCACCACTCACTGCATAAACGTCGATCAGCTCCAGCCCATTCGAAGACACTGCAAAATGGACGCAGAGCCAACTCATTCGATATCAATGCAGCAGCGACTCGAGGATAAGCTGCGCGCAAACCTCAAGATTGAGCACCTTGTCAGTTGTGCCAGTCTAGGGGCACCACGCAGCTGACGCAGCAGGAGATAGTTGACACCTCGGGCAACTGCGGCTCGTCCTTCGCTCTGACAATCGTCTCGCCCGAGTTTGCCAAGAAGATGACCCTCGCACGGCATAAGATGAGTGAGTAGCATCGACATATGATGCGGCGACACCGCGCGTTAACGGACAGTCAATCAGCTGCTGGCTGAGGAAATTGCTGCTCTGCATGCTTTCTCCCAGGTCAGTCTATCGAGATCTGTCCCAAATTATATGCTAATGGACAGAAAACGCTCACGCCGGAGCAGTGGGCAAAGGAGAAAGCTTAGATGGTTGACAGTCCAACGGAAAGCCGTCTCCTCTGGTCATGGCTGGTGAAGCTGAGGCAGGCTTGACGGTGAAAGCTCGTCATTCAGCTGCCCTTCAATGCTGCCTCCTGACAGCTGGTGACTATGGGCATTGCCTTAGCAGAGACGGCGCAAAGAGATGAGCGGTCAATGACGACATCACGACTTGTAAAATATAATGCGGCTATGTATCATCTTACACTGGGCCTGTCACAGCGATCGTGTGCTTAGCTTCAAGCTGTCCTAATACGGGTCCGAGGCCAAGAGCGACCTGCATGCGGCCTGGTACATGCTGCCATTCGACCGGATAGATAGTGCTACTCGGTGGGCGACTTCGTGTGGACGTCGGAGAATGCCGATGTGATGGTGTAAGCAATCGCCACCATCTCAGCTTGGATTCACCCAGAGCTCACCCATCACTCGACCACCGTTCCGCATACCTTGACATCACACGTACCTGTACCTCCCAAGCGTACCTCGACGCGTCTGTCACCGGAGACTTGGATACAGCACTGCCTGGGTGACCGTTGCGAGCTGCCGCAAGCGGAGTGAACGCGCACACCACCGCCGGCCGGTCGTATCTGTGCAGCCGACTCGGCTCCCGATCGCCCAATCCATCACCTATCCAATAGCCTTCTTCCGGACTTTATACCCATCATTCTTCGCATTTTCGCCTTCAGACTATACACTGATCGTCCGTGGTGAGTGTGTACCGCGCCGGTCCGTCCGAACTTCAGCTCATCTCAGATGGGCTCAGCACAATCGCAACCCGCTCGGCCATCACGGCGACGACAACAAAGCGGTCCACGATCACACGACCGTCCGTCATCTTCCAACCATCCTTCTATACCCACAGCCTCATCCTCCACCACCCGTCCTGCGCCATCCGAGTCTCGCTTCGCTTCCCTACGCCGGCTGTCCGCCCTTGGCCGTCGAGATTCGCAGAAACGCGATCGGGCGACCAGTCCCAGCGCAGAGGCGGAGCTCAACGGCGTGAAGCAGAAGAAGCGGCGGGTCGGCAGCTCGGCGTCGCCTCCTTCCGCTCTGGCTGTGCTTCAAGATCCCCAGACCTCCCTCCAATCTAGTCCCGCGCCGATCACGGTCGCTAGCGATACGAGCCGCACTCCACGAGCGGGACCGTCGGCGCCGCTTCAGCATGGCTCGTTGCCCACGTCGCCTGGTCCCCCGGTGTTGCCTACCCTGCCTGTACCGTATCATCAGCCAGGCCCATCGTCGCCTCCTCTCCCATCGCCGCCGATCGACCCATTACTCCCTGACCGTCTGGAGACGCTGGATACCATCCGGAACACCCTCGGATCCGACTGGAGCGCCAACACCTTAGACCCCGTCACTACCGAGGAGCGCCTGCAGCGAATCACAACTACGTTGGACCGCATCGAGCGAACCCGAGCCGGGCATCGAGATTCGCTGCCCGAGTTCGACCTCGATACCTCACATCACCACGCCACCGCGTCCGCATCCACACCCCCTTCCGCCGCCCATGAGTCGTCTTCTACACGAATCACGGACCGGGTTTGCTCGTTCCTAGGCATTGGCAACGGCAACTCGGCAGCCACAGGTACCACTCTTCCGGCCAGCACGGACAATATCGAGACGGATTCCCTGGCGGATGCTAGCGCAGACGATCTGCAAGAACGGATCGAGCGGGCGCGGGCGGATCTGGCGGAGGTGCAGAGGCAGCTGGAAGCTGCACGTGCGGTCAACGCGGGCCTGTCTGGGCTGTCACGGCCCGAGACTCGCGGCGCTAGTGCAGCCGTCACCGGAGACAGCGCAGGCAGCGAGGTGGAAAGTGGTCCTGGGCAGCAGGGAGGACCACAGAGGAGAATACCGGCCGGTGCGGTGCTGGTCATTCAGGGCTTGGCGCAGACTCATGCGCCGGAAAGGCCTGCCGCGAGGAGTCAGAGCAGACGTACGAGATCATGGATGCGGAGCGAGACGTCGCCGGAAAGGCCGGCGCGTGGTCGAGCGCGAAGTTCGTCAGACAGTCATGTCTCTGGCCCTGGGGGGTCTGCAAGCGCGGGAGACCAGACTGACTTGGACGGAGTCAACGAGTCGCTGGACGGACAGGCGAGGATGATCAGTAATCTGCTCACGTGAGTTGCGTGGCTTTTTGGATTGCGTGTCAAGTTCAGTTAGTAGAGTTGCTGACGGCAGTGTCGCCGCGGCAGCAACAGCACAGACCCTTCTGGTGCCCGAAGTGCCTCCTCCCGAGCCCCGCTCGCCCTCCAGCGCTCTCAGTAACGTGATCGACCGTCTTCGACCGCAACGGCGGAGGCCGCCCCCGGTCGAGACTGCGCTGGGCAATTATCTGCGTGATGTCCTCCGTGATCGGAGTCGAGTCGGCGATACGCCTGCCATCACTGGAGGTGGCATGTCTGATGCGTCCGGCGGGGACTCAGTTCACGACCATGTCCCATCACCAGAGTTCCAGCAGTTCTTGGACGGCTTGCAGGTGGATCTTATCGGTGCCGTCAGGCAGTTTGCGACTCCGCCCAACGAGCTCGACGAGGGGGCAGCGAACGACCCGGCGCCGCTACCGTCGACGTCGTCTGTCCGTCCCAGCGAGAATGGCGCTTCTTCGGACCGCTCTGCGAACGCCCTGAGAATGGAGACGAGCGAAGACGACATGGCCGAGACTGCATCGCCGGACGATGAGAGCGGCAATGGACCTGAGGGTAACGCGTCCGCGAGCGAAATGACACCCGTCCCGGCATTCCACTATCAGCTCGGCCAGAACCGCCCGGACGATGCAATGAGGCGGTTCGGCGTCTCGGGCGGGACGAACGGCCAACCTCGTCGTCTCAACTTCTTCCGAGCGCACCTCTTCCCGCCGGTGCGAGCGGACCAGCCGGGTGTGGCCACCGGCGCAGACGACCCGAACGGCATGGTGCCTTGCATCTTCATCGGCGTGCGGTCACTCAACCACGATCCCAGCTTGACGACAGACGAGCTGGTGCAGCATCCAAACTTCCCGTTCCTGGATGGGCAGGCCCCGGCGGCTGCTGTAGAGGGCAGGACCGAGACGACGGGATCGGCGACGGGATCGACGGCTTCGCTGCCGTCCCTCAGCCCCGCAAACAATGACCGACCCGCTACACCTAGCCCCGCCGCAGTCGGCACGAGCAGCCCGCCCGCCCGCCGAACGTTACGCGATCGCGCCCTGGGTTTCTTGACTCCAGGGAGACAACGCCCGGCGCCCGCTCCCAGGCCGCTAAATACGTACCTCGTCTTCGTCATTGGCGGGCACTACCCGCGCAGCCACCCGATCTTATCCATCCCTAGCTTACTCACTGGCGACCCGCTCACGGATGAGGAGATGGTGCTTATCGGCGAACTCATGGGCCCGGGAAAGCCCCCGACGGCGAGCAAGGAGGATATCGAGAACGCTGGGCTGAAATTGGTGGATGCGAGCGAGATCGCTCGCCTGGGCGAGGCGGGGGTGGTGCTTGAGAATTGCGTGGACCGGTGCTTGGTGAGTGATTGCTTGGTGATGATGCAAGGTAACTCATGCGCAGGTCTGCTTGGGCGACTACGAATCCGGGGAAGAGTGCCGTGTGCTCAAATGCCGACATGCGTATCATCGCGAATGCGTGGATGAGTGGTTGAGCAAGGGCCGCAACTCGTGCCCAGCGTGTCGGACCGAAGGTGAGTGATGACTGATAGCTGAGCACATCGCTTCAGCACGAGTGAGGGCATAAGCTGATAGGCAGTGGTCGAAACGAAGCAGAACAACGCGGCGGCGGGTGTCAGCACCTCGGCAGCGCCCTCGAACGAGCATGTCGGCGCTGC
Source organism: Papiliotrema flavescens NRRL Y-50378 (assembly GCA_000442785.1). Classification (NCBI taxonomy): domain Eukaryota; kingdom Fungi; phylum Basidiomycota; class Tremellomycetes; order Tremellales; family Rhynchogastremaceae; genus Papiliotrema; species Papiliotrema flavescens. The sequence continues at coordinate 122,980 of CAUG01000266.1, forward strand.
CTGATGCTCAAGAATCATCTGGATGTGAATAGAATGTGTATATCTGTAGCATAGCCGCCCGGTTCCATCTTGGGGCAAGAGGAACAAGTGTAGACATGACTGCAAAGACGAACTGTGTATACCTCATGATTCCATGTGTTCATTCCTATTACCATGCATGCGAGAAAGATACATTACGGGCGGGTTTCCGTTGCTTTGGTGTCAACGCGCAATGGACGCAGTCGAGAAGGCATCCGGCGGTGTCGGTGGGTATAGCTGCCTTATTGGTCGACGGGGCGCTTCTCGCCGTACGCGGCAGCCGTGTCGACGCCGTGGTGCGTGTGGTTGACGACGTTGAACCTGGGGTCAGCGCTCTGGCGGGCGGTGTAACACGGCATGCTGCATGCGGCATGTCGTATGCGGCATGTGCAGCAGCACGCCTTGCGCGAACTGAGCCGGGCACCACTCACCAGGGCAGGACGGCAAAGTTGAGGGCGGCCCAGGTCGAGTTGCGCGAGGCGACGCCCTGCATGTACGGCGTGAGCTGGCTCTCGCCGTAGACGGGCAGGCCCTTGGCCGCGCGGGCCGTCAGCTCCTCCTTGTCCTTGGCCGCTTCGCGCGCGTTCTCCTTCCACCCCCAGAAACGCACTGCCGTCAGTGCTTGTCCGACTCGCGCCTCGCGACGACTCGCGATACGACGCGATGTCGTGCGGGTGGGACTCGAGACGTACGGGACGAGTTTTGGTATGCGAAGAGGAAACCGCCGCAGAATCCGATGGCGCCGGCGACACGCACGCCCGACTTGAGTTGGCGGGCCGTCGCGCCGGTGATGTCGACTCGTTCTGCCGTCAGTGGAGTTCGTACACGCCGCGACTAAGTCTGGCGGGGATGGCGGGGATGGCGTGTTTGTGCGAGCAAGGTGCCTTTCGGGGACAAGAGCATCGTCGCTCCGCAAGGTTCCCTGCGATCATTTATCCCGGAGTCCCGCCTCGTCCTTGCCCATTGTCCCCCTTGCCGTTCATTCAAGACTGAACTCCCTCTTCAAAGACCCCGATGCAGACCTCGATGTGCTTCTGTCTCCACGATGCGCAAGATCCCAGCTCATTGTCACGCATGAAGTTCATTCCTCTGTGATCACTAGGCCACCTGCGAGGCCCCGCCGTCCACAGAACATTAGGATCTTCCCCGTCATCCGCCCTACAGCCGTTGCAAGACCGAGTCGAGGCACGGTAAGAGCATACCTCGCAACACTCACCCCACGCTCGCAACAAGGACGGAAGACCGGCGGAAAATCCCGCCCAGATAGCAAGATCCGTCGGGCGCATATACCGCACGACACGGGTGAACGTCGGGTCGGTGTCGATGACCTGGTATTGCGGGCCGGTGACGGACATGGTGGACAAGCGATGGATGGTAGGATACGAGATGAGCGGGGTCGAAGCAATAGGAGCGAGATCAGTGGTCAGCTTGGTCGGGAGCTCGTAGCTCGAAAGGGCCATTCCGCTAGTTGCAGGGCTGGCGGCGAAGACCGCTCGAGGTCGCTCTGGATTTGGTTCCGCTCATGACTGCCTATGATCGCATTGCCTATAGCCTATGAACAATGTCACAAGAGTACATGCATGTTCAGTTGGCGGCTTACTGGGGCAGATCCTTGCGTACATGTACACGCGCGAGCCCGTTGCGAGGCTCGTCAAGATAATGAAAGACCCCGGTAGCTATGCGCCACGGGCAGCTCCGAGTCGGTGCCGATATTTGTCCAGTCGCCTGCTGCCCTTATCTACCAGTCCGGTCACTTGGCCCCGACTCATCAGAGCCATTCCAGCGATGCATCCGTTCTATCATCGACCATGTCCACCCACACCCCCGCGCCGTCCATCCATGTCCGGCCCGCTTGCCAAGCCGACATCGAAGCCACCACGTCCATCATCAACCACTACATCGAGCACACCACCGCCAACTTTGCCGAGCAGCCCGTCCAGCTCGCCACGAACGTAACCGCGTGGGAGACCAACACCCTTGGCCTGGGCTTCCCGTACCTCGTCGCTGAGCAGGAGGGCCAGGTGCTGGGCTATGCCAAGCTCTCGCCCTTCCGGTCCGGGACCGGCGGGGGGTACAAGATCACGGCTGAGCTGTCGCTGTTCGTCCACCCACAAAGGCAGGGCGAGAAGATCGGCACGATACTGCTGACGGAGCTGCTGCATGTGGTGGAGAGCCCCGAGGAGTACGCGACGACGTTCATTGGCGAGGCGAGGCGCGGGGAGGCAAGGATCAGAAATGTCATCTCTTGTATGGGCGTGGATCCGAGTGCGGACGACGGGGGCGAGACGCTCGCGAGGTACTATGAGAAATTCGGGTTTGAGCGGGTCGGGCGGCTGAGGGGCATCGCGTGCAAATTTGGCAAGACGTAAGTGCGGTTTCGCGCTTGGGATTGTTGGTGTTTGGAAAGGGATGCACCGCTGATCGTGCAGGCTCGACACGATGTACCTGCAGAAGCGGTTCCCGTGAGGCTTGTGAAACTAAGTCAGCACTCAGTATTCATGGGCGACTCGCCGCGCTCGCGACTGTCCTGTACACGTACGACGGTGATGAAATGACGACTATTACTCCTGATTCCTATACGGCATGCATACGTGACGTCGTTACGGGTCGTCTATCACAGCTTTCGATCTTCCGCATATGCCCTCACTCGCAGCGCCAGTGTACAAAGCCGACGTCCTCGCGCCCGCGCCACCTTCCATATCAGTCGTGCCATCTCCGCACTGCTGGCACTGGGCGGATCGCCGGTGTTGGGTCGCAACTTTGCGCAGCGAAAAGGCATGAAAGTCAGGTCGTCGTGCTCCACAGACTTTGGTGGGCATCCCCTCGTGTGTGGTCACGTCGTGAGTGCCGTTGTCGTCGTCGAGCCTTCTTGAACATCGCGTATGGCGCCTTGGAACTGGCTATAAGCTGGCCGCACCCTTCTTTAGCGCAGCTGGCCCCCCGACCAGCTCACCTGCTTGACCTGCCATAGCAGGCCCTCTTCATTCTTCGCAAACGCCTTCTTCTTCCTGCTGATCAGTCTCGCGACGGCATGCAGTCCCACGCGCGCACTCACTTCTGCAGCACCTCAACCCGCTTCCTCGACAGTTCAATCCCCTCCGCGAGGGGTACATCGACATGCACGTCCAGCCCTATATCCACCGTGACGAGGGATGTATCGTACCTGCCGTCAGCTTATGTACCACAAACAGCACACGCAACCCACACGTGCGCATCCGCATACACGCCCGCTCCGAGCTCTATCATCGTCTCCTGCCTGCTCTGCGAAGCTTGCAGCTGCTTCAACTTGCGGATAAGATCCTCACTGAGCATCAGCTTCATGTTCGCGCGAAGGGGAGAGAAAGCTGACTACTCGTCAATGTCATGCTGTATCTTTGCGATTGCCCTGCGCGTGGCCTGCAGCGCGGGCAAGAGGGAGGTGTTGATGTGGTTGTTGTATGCTTGGATCTTGCCGTCCATGTTGTGCGTGTTTGACAACTTATGAGATGTCGAGAGCAGTGCTGAGATGTGGTAAAGACTGGTGTGCTGTGTTAGGCGCTATAGCCGAGAGCTGAGCTGAGTGGCGGAGTGGCAAGTCCTCGCCTGTTCGCATGACCCATTACAAGCGTTGCGTTCATCTGCTTCTTCGCTGGCTTGAGGTGGTAATCGACAGCACGAGGTCTGCTCTGAAAAGCGCTGCATTCACTGTCCGTGTTTCAGAAGTAGGCACGACCCATCTCTGGGCCTGTATGACTGGATATACAGCCAAACAGACGCATGTTCTAAAACATCCTGGTGCGGGTAGGCTTCGCGATGTGGCTCCCCGTGTCGAGGGAGCCCCGTGGCGAGCCGGGCACCTTGTATGACCCACCCGAAGCCTTCTGCGAAGAGCGCCGCCCATCATCGCTCCTGTCAGAAGCGTGGTGTAGCCTATCCTC
>CAUG01000267.1:1571-11716 GCA_000442785.1 Papiliotrema flavescens NRRL Y-50378
CCATGGAACATCAAAGCAGCCTCGCGGAATGCCTATCCGAAGGCTTCGCCGAATGCCTCGCCAAAGGCTTTGCCGAACACAGCCTACTTGCGGTAGACAGCCTATCGAACCATGGTGACTTGGTATAAAAGGACCGCCCTCCAGCTTAGAATTAGTTTTCCCCAGTGATGAATCAAAAGTTCACCCACCCATTCTGAACCCCTGTCACCAACCTGTCAAGCCCGCACCACTACACCTTGCCCTAGTCATCCTAGTCCTGCCTTGCTAGACGTCATCATCCCGGGTGACGTCGCCCCCTCCGTGACACCATCCAACAGAATAGTACTTCCAAGGGAATACAACACAGAGTGTACATTGCACTCAGCTTGTTGAAAAACAGTTCTGCACCTTAATGTGAAGGGGGAAGAGTGCCTGATCCTGACTGTATCCTCTTGAAAAATCAGCACATTGTCTTTGCATGGCATGTTACCACACAGGGACGTCTTTCCTTTTTGACTTGTCCTTCCTTTTTGACTTGACCATCCTTTTTGACTCTGACCCCACCTCAGTGACTGCCAAGGCTTGAGACAGTACACATTGCAGCTCTGAGTGATAATCACAAAGGTTCATCTGTTCTTCTCTGCTGGTGTGCCTTTGCATGCAAGTTGCTGCCCAGGCCGCCTTGTGGGCATGCATTAGAATAAGCACAATAAGCTGGCCGCTTTACAATCTATCACAAACACGCAAGGCACCCATCATGTCCCGCTCTCAAAAGCACCATGCTCAGCATTATCTAACCCCTTCACATGGCATCTCATCCGCCTTGTCAATTGCCACGCCCTCCAGTGCAGACCTCATGGCCGAGCATACCCTCAATCTGCATTGGATTGCGCTCTGGCGCAAGCCGCTCTCTCCAGACGACCGGTCCCTTTCTTCCACCTTGTGCCAAGCCCTGAAAGATGACCTGCGCGCCGTGAGCGGGATCTGCGCCCAGCTTGACAACAAGCTCACAGTGAGATCTCAAAGAAGCTTGAGATAGTGGCTGACCTGCTGGAATCAAAGGCAGAGCTCCAGGCTTTGAGCCAGAGTCGAGTTCAGCTCTACTCGGCAGTGGTTGACCCTTCTGTATGTGTATAAAGGGCAATTGATGTTATCTCTTGAACAAACATCAGTCACTATGTCATGGCTTGGTCAATCTCACCTATGGAGGGCTCCCTTAGGTTCTTTGCGTATCTTATCATACTTGTCCCTGATGGGAAGTGCGCCTGCACTTTGCCCGCAGTGCGCCCATACTTGCCATTCATAAAAAGCGCGCCCACACCACGCATGTGCTTTCCACTTCTATAAAGTACAACACCCATGGTGCGCCTGCAGTGCGTCTGCATTTTTGGCAGGTATATAAGCCGTAGGGTTGTGGACGATCCTTTTCAAGGATCTAAATATCTATCACACTGGCTAGCAGTTCTAGGTGAAGCTTCCCAGCAGCGCACTTTGTTTGCCCTCGACTGTTCATCCTTCCACGCTTCCCCCAGCCATGTTGTAGCTATCCTCCAAAGTCATCTTTTAGCTAGACATACCTATCATGGAACCGTCGACCAATCCACAATCATCCATAGGCGACCCCTCATGATTGTTGCCTGGCCTTGGACCTACAGGCTAGCGAGTACCATCAGCAGTGAGAGTCAACGAGGGCCGGATTGGGCTCCTTGCACATGCATGACTACTATCGGTGTACTCAGTCTTCCCGCAGCGTCTGCCGTGCCATCGCACCCGCAATCATCGACATCGCCTCATCAGGCTCCAACGATTGCTCGGACCGCAACGCGTACCTGGCATGAGCCTGCCGTCACTCGACGGCATCGTCGAGACTCACTCAATGCGCGATTGGTACTCGTCCGTCATAGGAATGCCCACATCTGGACCGACATAGAGGTTGTTGCGCAGCGCAATCTGCAGCAAGCCGTTCCAGTATGGATCGGACTGAAGTGAGCGCCCGCACCCACTGCCACGATGGACGCCACTCGCCTTAAGCAGATTCGCGTTACCAACGATGATCAATAGCTCCTTCGCGCGAGTGATGGCTACGTTGAATCTGCCGTTAGTCCTAGATACAGTGCTCCGCCGGGTACAAGACGCACCGCTTAGCCTCATTGAACAAGCCCATGTTCGTTCGCTTGTCCTCCGCTAGGAACCGCTCCTGCGACCGGACACAGCTGATGATGGTCACACGGAATTCGCCTCCTTGATAGGTCTGTACCGTAAGTTTCCGGTAAGGATTTGGGCTAGCGACAGACCTCGACGTTTCCTGTGTCTACGCCGCCGAACCCGGACTCCCTCAACTTGGCTCGCAGCTTCCAGACTTGCTCCCTCCACGGCGTGATCACCGCGATCTCCTTCTGTTTCATGTTTAACTCGCTTGTCAGAGATCGGACGATGTCCACGACAGCGCCGATCTCGCCGGGGTTATACCATGACTTTGCGTCAGTGCTAAAGAGTGGGTGGACTGTGGAGTGTACGAACCGCTCCCTGAACATTAGCCAGGACGGTCCTCTACTCTGCACAAATTGCGTACCTCATCGATCCAATTCTCTTCGGTCTCGCAACCCTGGAACAGAATAGGTATCTTCGGATTGGGCAGCCTCGACCACTTGACGAGCTTGACGTCCTCTGCTGAAGCGATGAGGGAGTCCTCGTAGAACAGCGCTGCCGGCACCATCAAGATCGGCGCTATGGACCGGTAGTTCTGTCGTCAGCTTGGCTATGGATCTTCGCATCAAAGCTTACGCGGACAAGGTTCGCGAATGGCGGTACGTATGGATCCACCCGGGTTCTTCTCGTGAGATTCCGCCTGGCAGCCGGGTGCTGTGCATAGACTTCGCGGTGGAAAAGGCGTTCGAGAAGCGAAACATCAAGGCCTCCCTCTCGGGCTTGATACGATGATATGACCGGACCGACTGCCGATCAGCTCCTCATTAGTGAGCCAATTGGCATGTACTCACGCTGATACACGTCTCCGCAAAGCACGATCGCGGGCTCGGAAGACATACATGCTGCTGGCAGAGGATAGGGAAGCACGACCGACATCGGGATCAGAACCTCCGGCTCGGATGCTTGGGCAGCCTGGTGTCAGCCTGGAAGGTGCTTTCACTACCCAGCTCACCTCGTCAATGAGCAAGTGGGTCCAATGAGGATCAATTCTTGGCCCGACCGCTCTGGGCTGCATGATCCTATGCAGGTCATATTGCGCTTGCATTGTCGCGGCGTTCGTTGCTCGGGCGGACACCAGGATCGATGCATCCATGCACGAACACACGACCACTTGCGTCCGCATGAGTTCTTCATATGGCGGGACACTGAAAGCGTCGTCCTTGATGCAACAGTAGAGCATCACTTCGTCCGCGACTTCGGCGAAGGTCCTGTTGGGCGCGTTGAGCCGCAGCATTTGGCCCGGCGGCAGCGTCTTGGCGAGACGACGGGCAACGGTATCGGCAGCGGGGTTTGACGGCGCGCAGACTAGTATCGAGGCCGCAGGATGTTCTCGCAGGATCTGTAGAACGGCTTCGACGAGGGTCTTGGTCTTGCCTGGATGTCAGCCTCGGTATGGAGACAGGTCAGTGGAACGCACCGGTGCCGGGTGGACCGCTGATCAGATACGGCATGCGATGCCGATATGAAACGACGGAAGAGACTGCATGCTTCTGTAAGTCGGGCATTTCTTGATAAATTCGCAGCCTACGCACCTTCTGCTCGTCGTTGAGGGAGCCATCCAACCATGACGTGACCGGCTTGTACTCTGGTGCGACGTCATGTGCGTCCTGCACCACGGGGAACAGCCAACGTCGGGCGATATCGAACGAGATCTTTAGAGATAAAGTGAGAGTCCGCACCTGGGGTAAGGACCGTACGACATTCGAAGCCATAGAGACTCACCGCATCCTGCATCACGCACACCGCATGTGCCGAAGCGAGAAAACGAATCTGATACACCGCAGGCGCTGGTCCTTCCCATCCGGGGATCGACACCTTCGGCAGCGAGTAGTGCAGCTCGGCCAGCTGTGGAGACCTGACAAACACCATACCTGCTCCCTTTTGCATGCCTACTACCTCTGCCTCCACCTCTGCGTTGCTGGGTGCTTGTATGTCTGGGTACAGTCCTCGAAACAGCATGCGATCGCCGACGAAGAGCTTGGGCTGGTCCTCGCGAATCCCGGGGATGTGCACACGATACGTCCCGAACTGTGCAAGACTCAGGCCGACGGGCAGAGTGTATATCGTCGCGGCGTTCATGTCATTGACCTGCGCGTCCAGGTGATGCGCGAGCAGCTCGCTGAAGTGTTCGGCATAGTACGTCGGCTCGGTGACTGCTCTATTCTCGTCCAAATGAGGTGGAGATCTCTGTGATGGTGGTGTGGAGAGGAGAGAGGGACAGACTGTCGAGATTGGGAGAGGAGCCGATAGTAGACGGGGAGCAATGACGCCGTGGGCGTAATCGAAAGGCGGAAAGGGGGCGGATGGAGGAAGCGTGGAGGTGAAAGCTGGCGGTGGGAGATGCTTGAGCCATGACGGAGTGTAAATTGTCGCCTGCCATCAGACTAGAAATGGATAGCATACTCACGAATCGATCGAGTCCCCTAGGCTTTCCGACCTCATGCGCCGTCGACGCTGCCCTCGAGTTGACGACACTTGTTTGCGCTGTGGAGGCCGGCGATCCAAGCGCAGGGAACTCCGACTCGGATGTTGCAGAGGGCACCGAGCGCTGTGAAGGCGGCTGAAAGACTCGCGACCCTCCCGAGCTCGAGGACGGGCGCGATACAGGTGTCAGATTTCCCGCCGGGTGACCTGATACAGCGGGCGCGTGGAAGATGGGATGGTTGACGGAATCGGCGGGCGGGATGATCGTTTTCCAGTGCGGATGGATCACGTCCAGATAAATCACCCTCTGTGGTGTGGTGGTCATTTCGGGTCGTCAAGTGGTCGTGAGAGGTCGTCAAGGACACTAGAATACAGTCATTGGTGCATGCAAAGTGATGGGACAATGATGTGGGGCATGCCGGAAGCTGAGACAATGATGGTAGAAGTGCAGAAAGCCGGTTGCCCGATCCGAACCAGAAGTGGGTTGTTTTCGGATCTCGTATCGTCATTATACTTACAAGTGCTCCGCTTCTTTCTCCGTGCTACCACGGGCTGCTTCTGAGCGGTGCGAAGTAAGAGCCATGACTTTGTCGAGCGCAATCGACAACTGAAGGCAATCATCCGTTCGCATTTGCGATCAAGGTACGAGTGCATGGTCTCAGAAATCGAGGTGAGCCGATTCAGGCGTCCGGGGCATCGCAGTAATCAAAGCATCCCAAAGCCTCCATGGTCTTTTCCATCTCCTCGTAAATGTCCGACGCAGCGCGAGCATGTGCCCTCGCTCGACTCATCGCCCCCTCACACTTCATCTTGTCCTTCTCATCCAGCTGCTCCGATTCCACCACCTTGCCCAGCGCCTCAAACACTTCCTCCACCACCCGCCCGTAATCCGCCACGAGCCCCTTGTACAGCTTCTTGGGCACCGTGTACTCCCCTTTCGGCGTCAAGTTGAACTTCGGGTCGCAAAGTACGGCGTCGTACCTTCCTGCGTGCTTCTTGATGCGTCGCGCAACCGCCTCGTACTCGTCGGTCGAGACGTTGATGTTGGCTGCAGCAAGGAGGTGTACAACCTCGGCGGCGGCGTCTCGGAACTGTCTGTAGTGTCGATCCCACTCGGTGCCAACCGAGCCCGTGGCGAGTTCGAATGGTGTCCAGTTCGGGTCGTTGACGTTGGGAGCCTTGGAAATTGCTGGCATGACGAGAAATACAATACGACATCGTAATTGTCGATATCAGCTATGGTTGGTGGACAACAAGGAGCAGGGTGTAGAGGATGAAGGGAACGAAGTAGAAAGGGTGTGCGTTCGGCGTATCAAGTTGTCGTGTCATGGATGACAATGGTCCCGTACATCTTGCGACTGTAGGGTGTGCTTACAGATAGTGGACCTCTGCATGCACTTGCAGTCGCTTGCTACACATGCGAAGCGGCTGAAGAAGTAATGGCATACAAGGTGTGAACTCGGTCCTGAGGGTGGCAGGTCCCACTTCGCCCCGAGAAACGTCAACGCCGTCAGGTCAAACGAAATCAGCCTATCCACTACATCGTGCACTCAGGGGGGGCGATAAATGTCATCTTTCATCCTCATTCATGCGCATTTACGGATGGGTTTCAGGGTGCGAGGCGCTTTCATCTTCTGGGAGTCTCACGTGGAGAGGAAGAAGCTCGCCGCTTGTCATCACTTGGGCCACAACTGTTTTCGCCGCTTTGAGCAACGTCGGCCTCGAGAGCGCGAATGACGGATCGCACATCATCAATGTGCTCGAGGATATCCCTCAAAGCAAGCCATGACTGGCACACATCGCTCTGGAGCTCCTCTTCGCACTGACCCGAACATTCATGTCCCTCGCCAGACTCATGCTCAGTCGGCGCAAAGAACTCGATGTTTCCGTCCGTGTCCACAGTCATCTCCTTGCTGCACGCACCCAAAGCCTCTTGAAAGATGGTATCAAGTCCTTGCAGGTCATCCCTCAATGCCGAGAGCGCTGGGGCACACTTTGTGGGATCGGTGCCAACCGACGCCAAATGATTCTCGAAAATGTTGAGTGTCTCGTCCAAGCTGATGGGTGACCAGTTTCTTGTCCCGGTGCGTTGGCAGATCTCGTACTTGTCCTTCACGCTTCTTAGAAGCGCTATCGTAGTCAACGTGGCATCGTGCAGGCTGGCAAGCGTACTATCCGGAGGATTTGGCGATCTAGGAGTGGACACTGATGTCTCTGTTATGGGTGACGATGGGTCCGCAAGGGTAGCGTCCATGTCGAAAAGGTGGATAAAGATGAGGATGAACAGAGAAAGAGCAAGAAGCGAGCGAGGGGATGGACTATGGCTCTTTCGTCGAGACACGCAAAAAACCCAAGGCTCCGCGTCCTAGGGTTTGGCATCAAAGGGGAATGGGCAAAGGATTGGGTCCGTTCACGTTTGATTGCACCATTCCAGCTGTTCACCTGCCTGATTCCTCATTCGCGACGTAGTTGCACCCAATCGTCTCGCTCCAAAGGGACTATAGCTTTGAGCAACATGGACGATCCTGTACCTCCGGTAGCTTGTAGCGTACACACCAGCCTAGGAATAATCATACATCAATGTCACCGGTCGCCTTTGTGTGTCTGTCTTTGTCACAGTCTCGCGAGTGATTTACGACATCCAGGCGGTCGGCATGCATAATCAGTTGACGTGTAAGTACGGGTTTGCTGGGTAGTACCACTGCATGCTTCCATTGACATCAAGTGCGGCCAATGACGGCGGACCTAGAGCTGCCGAGATAAGGACTCACTGCCATCGCTCATCATACGCTCACAGGACAGGAGTGGCTGGGCAAGGCAGGGGTAGAGCCACAAAGGGGCGGCAACGACCCCGTCTGGGAGCCATAGGGCCTCTTCCTCGCGCCCCCTTCGCTGAACATCCGTGGTCTTCGAGGTACGGTTGGTATGGGCTGGGCTCCGTCAAGAGGACTACAGCGCGTAGAGCTTACAGGGGTGCCTGTCCGGGCCAGCGAATTCCCTTTCGCTTGTGTGAATTGCTGAGATGGCGCAAATGACACCATACAGGCGCGCGACGATAATGCATGAGACAGTCGTCCTTCGCAACCTCCGAGCACGATGGCACGAGGCTGACCGCCAACTCACTCCCAAACGAAATCCTCGGCTCAGATCGGGTGCAGATATCCTGGCAAAGCACCCGTCTGTAGTCATGCACAATTTACATCCACGCTCGACTCGAAATCCTCTAAAACTCCCTGTGTCCGGCATGTTCTTCGTTGAGTCTCTCCACGGCGCGGCTCACTTCCCGCGCAAGTGGCTTGTCAAGCGATCAAGAGTCGCAAAGATCTGGAAAATGCTATCGCACGTCTCTACTGCTTGGCGCAGCCTGTCTTTGTCCTCGCTGCTTGCGGCCTCCAGCGCGTCGCTGGTGAGCTCGTGGAGAGTAGGGCATTTGTCCCGGATCTTGGAATTCATGCCGGCAAGTCCGTCAACCTTCTCGTGCGAAATCGTTCCCCAGCCTTTCATGTATGATCTCAAGTCCTTAATTTTCGCCTTTCAATCTGCGTCTTTCGCGGCGCTGTCAGCTCGGAGCGTCGTGTGGTTCACAATCTCTGGGCAGCTGGTGACGAGACTTCTCCAGTGCGTGCCAAGCGAGCTCGATGTCTCCATGAACTCCTCGAACCAGCCCTCCACGACTTCTTCTCCTCCCAGCTGCTTCACTGTTCTCTCCGCTGACATTGGACCTCAGGACGATGTTTGAAAGGTTACGTGCAGTATGAGTGATAGAATGACAGGGCAAAGTGAGATCCTATGTGGAGTGGTCTGCAAGGCGGATACGGCGGGCGTTCGATAGGCTAGCGTGACCCTGCCATAGATAAGTGAAAGCCTTAGCGCAGTCGCATACACTCCTTTATCCCGGTGGATTTCGGTCGAATCGACCAAACATTTCTCGCTCTTTCCGTCTAGCAAGTGAAGGCAGTAGGGCGGTGTGCCCCTTCAGCGATCTACCCTCGCTGGACGGATCACGGGCGACACAGATCATGTCTGCCTCGCTCGGAGCGTCGCGCTGCACCCTTCGGTCGCACACACAATGCATTCAGCGGTGCTACTCTTGCCAGTCCCCGGGTGAGGTCTTTCCACTCCACGGACAGGAAAGGACCATGCGAGGCATGGGGGGCAGAGTCGCCGATAATGCAACAGAAGCACTGAGAACGCAATTGGAAACACTTCACGTCCTCGAACATGTCGACCAAACTCCCAGTTTCAGCTCGTCGCGTCAGAAGAGGAAACTCAGTTTCTCTCGCTCTCACATGCTCTCGAGCGTCTTTGACCCCTGATTGATGGCCATCGAGGGCAGCTCACGCCATTCCCGCCCGGAGCACGGCCGTGGGTCAGGCTCCACTCTACGACCGCAGTGACAATCATGCTCCCTTCTTGTCCGCTCCCGCCGTCCTCATGGGAAGGCCGTTGAAGCACAGTCCATGTCAGAGACCTCGACTAGACCTGTCCGGTGTGTGCGGCCGATCCTTTGACTGGTGGTGTTGAAAGGGGCACAGGGAGCGTGGAGCCGGCACCGCGAGGGCCATGAGCCCTGCATCAAGTGGAGTAGGAAGGCGGCCCGGTGGCATGGCCGACGAGCGACCCTTTGTACTGGCTGAGCGGTTGTAAAAAATGGCAACCGTCCTCTTTCCCCCACGTTGGCTTGAAAGGCGAATGGAAGGCCGGTGGGCCTTTCAGTCTGGCCAGCGACGATATCAATCGTATTTAGGATACTCGCTCGTCATATTCAACATCCAACCGTACGTACACGCTTTGCCTGACGATATGGGTCTCCTGAGTCGCCGACAATCGTCCGAGAAGGGCACCTCGCGCAGCTCTTCTGTCACCAGTGCTCGAGAGACATCTGAGCCCTCAACAATGGTGAAGACCGTGTGGCGGAAGCTGTGGAGCAAGGTCGGCTCTGGAGACGGCATCTCACCGTCCGCCCCGGAGACCTCTCCAGTGAGCGCCACTTCGGCGCCGAGTGAGCAGCCCGCCCGTCCTGCCCCTCTTTGCCGAAACGGAAACCAACCGCCTATACGCCCAGAGCGCTCAGTAGGGGACCTCCTGTCCGAGATGTTGAAGCAGAATGAGGCGGCGAGCGTGCAAGGCGGTCAAAAAGGGGACGCCGTTTCCAGCAAGCAGTCTTACGACCAGCTGAGCGATGATGACAAGGTGGCCATGCTGGAAGACCAGATGCGCCTAACGCAGTAACTCTATGAGGAAGAATCTGACGGTGAATAAGTAAAGTGAATGCTAGAGATTTGTATACAATACACAGCACTGCCGCATCGCACGTGAGCGCTGTGCGTCGAGTATTGACTTTTGTGTATAGAGCAATGGACGCAAATGCTCTCATCATGCAACTTGAGCACGGATACTGCGCGTACATCGGTAGCATGCGTATGTGTCATCGGTCTCTTATTCACAGGTGATATGGCCCTGACAGTGGGTATATTGGAAGAAGAATGGCGACTTACCGTAGCGACAAACGGCCCTCAGCGATACGGGGGGGG
>CAUG01000268.1:0-26288 GCA_000442785.1 Papiliotrema flavescens NRRL Y-50378
AGGGGGGGTGGGAGGGGGCTGGGAGAGGGGATGGGGCAAGGATCGGCGCGGCAAACACGAGGACGAGGAGGAGGGCGGTCAGTGCGTGAGGGCGTGGGGCGCAATGTGGCGAGAGGGCGATCAGTGCGTGGAGCTAGTGTGATGGCCGTGATGTAATGAATGGGTTGGTTGACGGATCTACAAGCACAGGACTGCCGGAACTCGGGCTCGGGACTCACTCGGCTCTTCATCTTGAGCTGATTTCGGTTTCGACGGGCTACCAAAATGCCGTCGGAGCTCTTCCGGGTCATCGTCGCCGTCAGACTCATCGGCCCAGTCCTTCTTGCGCAGGTCGGTGTTGGTGTTGCCGGACATGGTGGAGGCGGTCCGGGGATGGAGCAACGGATCCGGTGGTGATGACGTTTGTGTGTGATTACGAGACAAGACACGAGACAGTATGCTCTTCACAAGCACCTCGAGTGGTATACGACTCTAGACTATATGCACAGGAGGGGTACACAAGTCGCTTGAAGGATGGAGGATGAAGGATGGCCGGAGCTGGAAAAGGTTGAATTGGCCGGTGGATCTTGTTGCTCAACCTGCGTTCCCAACGGAGTGGCGTTCGGTTACAGCCTGTCAAGCCTTTGCCACTCGTCAAGGCCCACATCCCTTTTTCCCGCTGATCTGCTCGGTACTGAAAGTTCGCATGGACCGGTACATGTATCAGAGGGGTTGACCGGCTAGCGATAGATAGTTTCTCGCATCTATCTAGTGCATATGTCTCGTCACAAGTGTCCTTAGTCGTCGCGCGAGCCCCGTGATCACTCGCCACTCTGGTCGCCCGAGCACCAGACGACTAGTTGTACTGGCACGACCCGCATACTCTCCCTGTGCCTACGGAAATGGCAGCTGCAGCAGTCGAGCTTGGCTGGATGCCCGTCGTGGGTGTGCCGAAAGCTCCCGCCACGATGTCCGAGCCGTCCAGCTTTGTCGAGCGCAGGTCACATGAAGTCAAGGTCGTAGACGCGCAGACTGCGAGCGGCATCGGGCCTCTCAGGTCGGTATTGGTAGTAAGGGATAGAGAAGTGAGGGAGCCGGGCAGAGATGCCGGCGCGGTGGAGAACTTGTTGTTGGAGAGATAGCTAGCTGTCAGCAATGGACGCGAGTGGGCATATGACCAACTGACAGTGTCTGTAACGCCGACAAAGAAGCGAAGGCTGGCACGCTTCCGGCCAGGGCGTTATACGAGAGATCGCTGGTGTCAGGCAAATCCTGTCGGAACACTATCAGACGACTGCTCACAGATAAGTCAAGGAGGAGGGCAAGTCCTGTTCGGCAACGCTCGACAGACCCTGACCAGTCACAGCACTGCCGGTCAGCGTCATGCGTCAAACGGCATAGCGGGCGTACAGCGTGCGCAGCCGAGTGTTGCCTGTCAGCTTCGGCAAGGTAGTGCCGAGCTGAGCGTTGTTCACCAGGACCAAGCTATCGAGCTGGCTAGCCTTGCTGAGGTCCATCTTGGCGATGGACCCGCTTAGAGCGGTGTACTCAATGTCAAGCGTAGTCAGATTGGCCAGCGTAAAGAGCGAAGCGGGAAGGTCTCCCGCTGCAGGTCAGCGCAAGCCGTTGAAGACGGTATCAGGCGTACGAGGGACGGTGCTGTTGCCCATGAGGCGAAGTGTCTGCAAGCCCACCAAGTTGGACAAGGACGGAGACAATGTCGAGGGGATGTCGGGGTATTTCAACTCGCTTCCGGTCAACTCTCATGATGTTCTGGGTTCAGGGCGACTCACAGCTGAGTGACTCGACCGCGATCGTCGCACTTGATCCCTGCCCAAGTACAAGGACTACCATCCTTCATCCACCCATCCTCGTGCAGGCCATTGCCTTCGGTAGCCCGGAAGATATCGTTCACAGCGCAGAACTGCAGTGCCGCACCCACGCCCGTCGAGTTACCGCTGGACAATGGGATGAAGTAGTCATTATCCGTCGAGGACAGGAGAGGAACGCAGTCTGAACAAGGGTACGACAGTGGCGATGTCGACGCCGAAGTCGCGAAGAGCTCGAGGCACGTCGAGAGCGTGCGCGACGGTGCCGAAGATGGTGTGGGATACGTTGAGGCTGGCCCTTGGACGGACGCCAAGGTGGCTTGGCTCCCGTCACTGCTGGACGCGGTGGCCGTTGCGGAGCTCACCGATTTGTTCGACTTCTTGGTCAACAGCGAGGTACACAAGCCGATAGCCAGTGCAGCAAGACAGATGACAAGCACCAAAGCTAGCAGCTTTTATGAGCGCGGTCCATATTCTGCTCGAGACACGCTCACCTTCCACATACGCCGCTTCTTCCGCTTTTCCTCTTCTTCCTTCCTCTTCCGCGACAACCGCGCAGCGGCACCCTTCTTTTCACCGTCTTGCGCACTGCTCCACGGGAGGCCAACTCCCCACTCACGCGTCGCAGGGCTCTTGCGGGCGTACAGATCGGTACCGGGGTACCCAGCGTGCACTTTGGGCGTATGGGTCGAGTAGCCCCTCGAGTCATCGTCATCTGCAAGTCTGACATGCCGCGTGGCCATCCTGAATCGATCCGCTCCTGCCACTTCGCCCTCACGGATACCCCGCCCTGATCGATCAGATCCCATTCCCTCGTTCCGCTTGCTCATCAGCCTTGAGCCGCGTTTCAGCGCATCGAGGAGCGTCTTGCGCCGTCCCGACCGGGTCGGCCAGTCACCCCGAGGCGAGAGCGGACTGGCAGTGAGAGGTATAGACGGCGATCGGCGGAGGTATGTCGGCGTGAGCAAGACATCATGCAAGACCGACTCGTGTACTGGTGTAGCGAGGTATCGGCTTTGATCCTTCCTGTCCGCCGTGGCTGCGCGGCTTGAAGTCCTTGCGTGCGGGTCGATACCGCGAATGACTGGCTCGGTATGGCCGACAATGGGTAGGGTCTGGCCTGGCTTGATGGAGACTCGCGTACCGCCCAGCCAAGAGGCATACCGGTGGCCCGGCTCCACTTCCGCTAGATCGAACTGGTCGGCATCGTCGGCTATCGCAAATAGTCTCCTCTTCGGCTTGTATTCCGTTTGCTGGCCATGAGACTCCGCCTCACCCGCCTTCGCCAACCTCGCCCTCTTCTGATCCCTCGCCGGGATCTGAAACGGCTGAACTTCGGTCCCTGGCGAGGCGACCAACCCAGCGGTGGGAACCACGCCCGGAACACCCGGATATACCTCCTTCGTTCGTCTCAGGTCAAGCGGTGGAGGGCGGTGGGAGGACTTGGACGTCTTGGACCCATACGGACCAGCAGTCGACAGAGGTGACCTGGATGATCCAGCACGAGATGGGCTGGAGAATGCCGGAGCGGGCGAAAGGATTGGTGGAGAGTAGAGCGACGAAGGGCACACGGAGTGGACGGGGGAGTACAGGTCGCTGTCGAGTGATAGGACTGTTGGATATCGGGCTTGGACCTGCTGGGTGGGCGGGAGGCGCTGTTTGGCGGGTGAGGCGGGGACAGGCGGGGCGTCAGGCTGCAGGGGCGGATGCCGAGCGGGGAGGAGAGATAGGAGCGAGAACCTAGACTTGAAGCGCGTCGGCCCCTCGGTCATGCTGGCCGCTGGATGAGATACGAGTGCGGTGCCCGAGTGTGGTTAAAGATGCGACGGTACTAGGAGAGGAGTCTTTCGCGCCAACGGGGACCTGTAAGCGACGAGCTGTCACCGCTGCTCGTTGTACGTTTGCGGACAGCCTAACGACTGTGTCAAGATGAGTGATGTGGTGTACAAGGTGAATGAAGAAAATCATGTCGTCGAAAGGTGACCGTCAGTCAAGCCCAGGCTGTTCGTGACGAAGCCCCATCGGTCCAGGCCCTCTGCAGCGCCCAGGTCCCGGGCGCCCACCCTTGACACACTGAAAAGGCCTTCTTGTCCTCCTTGCAGCAAGCGATACATGCGAGCGTACATGAGCCTGGATGTTCCGTGGGGTCGAGTATAATAAGCATGATGGTGTACATGACGCAGAATGGGATGAGAATGAGCGTATGCGGCAGGTTGGATGCGCCGTTGTTTCGAGAGCCTTTTCAACCTGAAACGCAGGCGGAAGCAGATTTCAGGGTGAGGGTGAGCGTTCCGGTGGCGGTGAGGCAGAAGGTTGTCCGACCGTCTGAGTGCCCTAAGCGCGTTTGCTCAGGCTCGAGGGGGGAATGAAAGGGGAAGATTCCATCCGCAGCTGGGACTGCCAGGTGAGCTTGCGCGCATCGCCGACAAGAGGGAGAAAAAGCAGATCGCGCCTCAGAGCTCCTCTACTGCCGTGGGTGAAAGACTGATCGGCCGGCTTGGCATCGTCGGCATGCTAGCAGGGCCCACCGGGATCCAAACGCCATGTTGTGAGGTGCCGGACTAAGCATGACGTTGCGGCTCACACACCTGGAAGAGCGTTCATCCCTTCGGATTGCCCCCAAGCTAGTGCGACCGCTGGGAAGGGAGGCGACGCTGAGCCGGCGGCGATGTCCGCCAGGTTCGGACGCGTCGCGCTCGAACATGAAAGTCACCCAACTCTTTCCATCCATTTCCTGCTGTTCACAATTACCTCACCTTCTCGTCGCTCTCACGTCTCAAGACTTGACCAGCATCATGCAAGTCGAATACGAGGACACAATGTCCATGCCCCCGCCACCGAACGGCATGCAGGTGCTGTCGCACCAGGGCTTCGAGGCGTCTGATGACGAGGAGGAAGAGGAGGAGGTGCAAGATGGCGGAGGTGAGTTCGCGTCCTGAGAGGCCTGTGCGAGGCCCGCAACACCAATCACTGTCGCCTTTGGAGACCATGTAATTGGCGAGCAAGTGCTGACCTCAGCGGCGAAGCCGAACAAGCCCAAGCGGATAATCAAGCAACGGCAGTCCCTCTCGGAGAAACAGCCCGGAACGACCATGTTCCCCACATCGCGTATCAAGAAGATCATCAAGGCAGACAAGGACCTGGACATGATGACCTCCGAGGCGGTGTTCATGGTCGGCGTCGCTACGGTACGACATACATACACATACAATTCCGAGCTGATACCAGGAATACTTCATCAAGCATTTCATGGAGGAGGGGTACACGAAAGCCAGGCTGGACCGCCGCAAGCTGGTCACGTACAAGGATATTGGTGAGTCGGCAATCATCAACTGCCTGGACAGGGACGCAGCTGACGCCAGCTACCGTGGTCTCTCGGTCTGACGAGTTCGACTTCCTCCGTGGTGAGTCTTGCTGCCGCATACAACATCCAAATCCTCGACCTCGAATGATGCAATCAACCGTATCCTTATGCTCGGAGGCGGCTCTTATCAAGCCGTCGCAGGACGCGTGATCTTCTCTCTGACTCACCATATCCTCAATACCACTTTGCTACGATCTGGGATCCGTGCTCATGACAGACGTCATCCCGATGCCGATGCCCATGTCTGAAGCCTTGGAGCTGCGGAAACAAAAAGGTGGGCCAACGGTATGACATGCTCGATCAGACTCTCACGAGCAGTATCCCTTGATGAGAATCCGTCCATGCACGAGGACTCGCCTATCGTCCCAGGCGAGGGGCAACACGACGATTACCCACCTCTAGCGCTGTCCACCAACCCTCTGTTCCCCAACGCCATCGTTCGTCGACCGCCCAATACCCACGCCAAGACCTCAGTCAAGCCGAAGCCAGCGCCGGCACCTACGTCAGCTGAGGAGCCAGCAAGTGCCCCTGCCGCTTCATCTTCGCCAGCCAAGGCGCCTGCATCTTCGGAAGCTGCACCTGCGCCCTCCTCGGCGAAGAGGAGCCATAAGAAGCAGGCACCTGCTACACCCACGGTGGTATGTGCATCGTCGATCACCTGCTCGCGCGCTGATGGTCAGGTCACCCCGCAGCGTACATCGACGAGAACGTCACGACGCAGTATGGCGGCTTCAGAAGCCGCTGCGGCGCAAGCGCAACTTGAAGCTGAGGCGGCGGCGGCTGCAGCTGCTGCCAAAGAAGCGGAGAAGCCAGCAGAGGCAATGGACGTGGACGAGTGATCGACAGGTTTTTGTGTTTCCAGCGGCCATTTCTAGGGTTAGGTCTGTCGAGCCATCTGTACGAGTATGCACATGTACGGCCAAGACCACCACCACGCTGCTGCGAGTTGCTGCAGACAAGAGCTGGAGCGTACTGTTGATGTGGCGAGGGAGCGATAGATCCGGAAGGAGATTTCGGACAAGTCCGGCGAACGAGGCTGAGCTCGAGACGATACACCTCGCTCAACCACAATCAGCTACTAACTACCCCATTATCTGCCTTTGCATCGCCCATCACCTATCCTCTCACCTCGACACCGATCGTCGACGAGACAGTGTCACCCCCAGCAGTGCATACCATCCGCACAGCATGCCGTTGCGTGTGAAATCCGCGGAGCCGCTTCCACCGTTTACCTTCTCCCCGGGCCCTCCGTCGCCCCGGCCACTCGATAATGATCCGCCCCCGCCCCGCCCTCCGGCGGACTTTATCCCGGAGAGGGATATGAACATGTTTGGGGCGATGCCTCTCGCCGGCCAGAGCGAATTGGGACGGGGGTTGGTCAAGTGCGGGAGGTGCGGCAAGCCGAGTATGGAGTGGGCTGCAGCGGAACATAAACGTCAGTCGACCGCGCGAATCCTGTCGGATGGCCTTCGCGGCGCCATGCAGTCTCAGAGCAGAATGGCTGGATTTCGGTCTCTCACCGAGCTGAGCTGATGCGCAGGGATATGCTCTCATGTTTTGGATGGGACGCCATTGACGGTCAAGAAGGGGACAAAGACGACCGAGAGCAAGAAGAGACGAGCGAGTGAAGGTGTGTAGTATCATCCTGTCGACCTCCCCTGTCCCCCGTGCAGCCTTCTATGGCCCCACCGATGCTCTCGAAACTGGCCCGACTGCCCTCGCTACCCATGATGCGCTGCTCTTTCGCGTGCGATCGAGCTAACACCCAGCCGTGTCCTCCGAGTCTGCCTCGCCGACCAAGAAACGGCTCAAACTCCCCGGCAGCTCGGTTGCGGGAGACGATGACGGCGATAACCCTGTGTCCCTCAAGGGGCTCAAGAAGTCGCAGGTCAAGAAGATGGAGAAGGAGCAGCAGCGGCTGGAGAAGAAGGCGCAGAAGGAGCAGGAGAAGAAGGCTGTGGCAGAGCGGAAACGGCTTAGAGGTGAGTCTCACTCAGACTTCTGTGCGCTGTGTGCTCTATCCGACCTTCAAGGTCGCTCTTGCGAGACGTGTACCTGGCCATGGGACAGACGGCGGGCGCCAAGGAGGGTCAGATATGCCTGACCGGACTGTAGCCAGCGAAAGGACGAACTCTGATACCAGCGTCAAACCCTCTCGACCTCGATCGCCAGTGTGGTGTGATCAACGATAAAGGCTTACCCTGTTCCCGGTCCCTCACGTGCAAGACGCATACAGTTGGCGCCAAGCGTGGCGTCGAAGGCCGTTCGAGGCCATACGATGACCTGCACCTCGAATGGCAGCGCGCAAACAACCCAAACTTCCGCGAACCGCCTTCCAAAAAGGAGAAGGAGATCCGGAAAGCCGAACGCGCGCGCGATCGGGTCGTGCAGAAGAAGAAGAAGGTGGAGTGGGACGAAGACGACTCGGAAACGGAAGAAGGGTTGCGGGAGCTAGGCGAACTGATTCACATTGCCCGGATGGCAGGCGACCGGGTCAGTGGGCATGGAGGCGGACGCGGGAGCGGCGGTGGCGGCGGTGGTGGAGGAGGACTCGGTGGGTACGGCAGCGCGATCAAAGGCGCGTGGTGGGGCATCAGTGGGATCGGGATGGGCGGCGTAGGGCGGATGGGCGGCGTATGGCGGGCGGCGACGTACGAGTTCGCGCAGGTGGGCGAGATGTTCACGAAGGCTCTGGCGTCGCGCAAGCAGGCGATGCCTGATGCGGGAGAGGTACGCGAGGCGCCTAGGAGCGGAAGAGCGGCACCACCTCCGCGGATAGCGATCAATCCGGCTTCGGTACATCCTACGCCGCACACGATCAAGCAAGATCAGGCGCACGCAGCCGGCGGCGGCGACGCGAACGGCAGTGGTAACAACGGCGCCGGAGGGGCACCTCGTTCCGGCAACGCTGCAGGTCAAGCTGGCTCAGGTGGCGGCGTGAAGAACGCCAATGCGAATCAGAATCAAAGTCAGAATCAGAACAGCGGCGATGGGCAATCGACCCAGATCCCGGGTGTGCCGGCGAACATGACGGCCATGCTTTCGAACATGAGCAAGGCGAACCGCGCCGCAGCGGCGGCGGCAGCGGCAGCTGCGACGGCTAACGGTGCGATCGTAGCCAACAACGGTATGCCCACGCCGAACGCAAGCAATGCCGCCAACAACAACAACAACGGCGGCAATCCCGGCTTCGCTCCCGGTAACATGAATCCGAACACCATGCAGGCGCTGCAGGCGATGGCGGCCAACTTCCCTGGCGGCATCAACGCCATGTCCAACATCCAAGGCTTGCAGAACATCCCGGCTGTGCAGGCCATGCAAGCCATGCAGGCCATGCAGGGCGCGCAGGGGATGCAGGGGATGCAGAACATGCAAGGCATACCGGGTATGCAAGGCATGCAGGGGATGCAGGGGATGGGAGGCCTGCCGGGCATGCAGGGCATGCCCAACATGGGGAACATGGGAAACATGCAGGGGAACATGGCGAGCATGGCGAACATGCAGCAGGCGGCGGCGGCGGCTGCGGCGATGCAGCAGGGCGGGTTCCAGGGGATGAACTTCCAAGGTGGAGGTGCCGGGAACGGGATCAACATGGCGATGCCGAACACGATGGGACAGCGGATGGGCGGGATGCCGGGGATGGGCCAGATGGGTCAGATGGGCCAGATGCCGCAGATGGGTCAGATGGGTCAGATGGGCCAGATGGGCCAGGGTCAAGGCATGCCGGAGATGTTGGGCCAGCAAGGGGGACAAGGCAGCGGCCAGGGGCAGCAGCAGTATCAGGTGTCGGCGTAGGAGGTCGAGCCAGGTGGCGAGCCAAGCGGACGAGGTGCAGATCGAGGTTGAGACTGAGTTCAGGGGGCCGAGTATCTTGTATATCCAAGCGCATTTTGTCTGTGCTCATAGTTTATTCATCCAGTTGTCATGCATCTTCACGACGTCTGATATTAGATGTGAACGCGCTGTTCTTGCATAGGTACAAGATGGACGTATACCGTACTGCTATAACGTATATACTGCAAACGCCACGGTTGCGACCCATCGAGAAGGGAGCAGTGTGCTGGCCGGGCGAGCTCACCGACAGAGCTGAACCGGCGATGCTTGCCATTCGGAGAGCTACTCTGTCTACGTATATACCCGCAGCATTTGCTCTACTTGTGCGCGGCGGTACGCCGGCACGTATCTCCACCCAAAGCTCCAGGCTTTCTGGCTCCTAGGCCTTGATGCCGTACGTCTCACGGTACTTCCTCATCGCCTCGAGCTCCTTCTCCTTTCCGCCCTTCTCCTCCAGGTACTGCATGATATCGCTCATGGCCATGATGGGCTCGACGGGCACGCCGTACTCCTCCTCGACCTCCTGCACCGAGCTCTTGCCGCTCTCGCCCTGGCCGCGCTCCTGTCGGTCCACGAGCTGGACGATGCCGACGAGCTTGGCTTCGGGGTGGGCCTCGATGATGGCGATGGCTTCGCGGACGGCCTTGCCGGAGGTGAGGACATCGTCGATGATGACTATTCGGCCCTTGAGCGGGGCACCGACCATCGAGCCGCCTTCACCGTGCTGTCGTCAGCGGTCGTGTTCGGGAAGTCGGCCGTTCATCATCGCGGTGCCCGACACGGCTAGGACAGCTCGTCATCGTTCGGTACCGGTGGTTGGACGGCCATGGAAAAGGAGGATTTAAGGCCGTGCAAACCTCCACTCACATCCTTCTTCTCCTTGCGGTTGTAGCAGTACGCCTGGTCCCGTCCGTGGTCTCGAGCAAGAGCAACGGTCGTCACGGCAGCGAGGGAGATACCCTTGTAAGCCGGGCCGAACAGGACGTCAAACTCCGGGATGCGCGACGACGTGAGGATCTTGGCGTACGCATCCGCGGCAGCGTTGAGCAATGCGCCAGAGTACAGCAGGCCGGCGTTGAAGAAGTACGGCGAGATACTGCCGTGAGCTACAGCCATTCATTTGCCAGCGGCATGCAGCTCAAGACGTACCGGCCGGACTTGAGGGTGAACTCGCCGAACAGCAGAACGCCATTGGCGATTGCATTCTCGATGAAGGCGACTTTGGCGGGGTCGAGCGAGGCCATGATGTGTTTTGTGGGGTGGTCGAGGGGCGAGGGGGTAAGAGTTCAGAATTTGTGGAGAAGAGTGCGAAAGAGAAGCAGCATTATCTGTTCGGCTATCACCGGTGAGATCGTCTGACCACCCAGGTCTAATTGGCATTACAATAGATTACGATTGTCGAGTTGTAATACGCTCGGTTCGTCATGGAATGTGGCGCGACTAGTGCGCGGCCCTGAATGTTGACGAAGGAGGAAGTCGCCGCAGAGGTACCGCGCTTGCACCTTGCTCGCCGCGGGCGTGTTCTTGGTCTTGAGCATATCGCTTCCTGAGACTCTTCGGACTTGTCTGAGGGGCAATGCGCAGAAGGCCGTCTCGAGTGCGCCTTGAACTCACCCGCTCAGTCATGTGCTTGCGGATCGCGCGGTCAGGAAGCAGCTCGTGTAGTTGTGCAGTCTGCCAGCGCCAAGAATCCCATCCCTGGCGCACACATTGCCAGCTTCCAGCCGTACAGCACGATTCACAACATTGTGCCAGAAATGCAATCATCACTCCCATGCCAGTATGATAGTCAGTATCAGGTGGTCGTCTGCCTTACTCGCCTCGCTGCCCATCGTACCAGTGTTTCTCAGCGAATATCTGTCCGGCCTGGCATTCTCGCCTCGAGGCTTGATCCATTCACATGAGATCCTCCCCCTCTTCTTCGCCATCCTCGCCCCGCCCCCAGCCGCCCTCTCCGCCGCATCACGGCTCGTTCAGGCAGCCATCGTATATCGCCTACCATCCACTGCTCTGCCATTCGCCTGGGCATTCACGTACGCGCTCTGCCTCATCCGATCACTGGCAGGCTTCGTCTTCACCCGCGCAGTAGGCTGGGCCATTCCGGCATGGTTCAGCCACTACAGTCTGTACGAGCCGCTTGCAGGACTCGGACCCGGCACTTACGCCTACCTCACCCTCGTCGACAACGACCTCGCGGGCATCTTCCCGCCCATGATCGCAATCGCGTTCTGCTGGACGGAAAATGCGCCATGGACGTACGGGATAAGCAGCGTTGTGATTATCTGCGTCAAATTGCTCCTGCTCATCCGCGACACCGCCCTGAGACGATGGTCGCCACGCTTAGCGGGCTCGACGGACGGACAGTCATACTCGACCTCGTCGACGACGCCATTGCTCGAAGACGCTGGTCTGCCAGAGCCAGCAGTCCAAGGGGGCGAAAAGACGCCCCCGGCCGAGGCGTACGCTTCCGCGAAGCCATGCAGGTCCACACCAACGTCGTTGACCTGGTATAGCCTTTTACCGCTGCTGGCGACACTGCCTTACTTTCTCGTTTCTGCGCCGCGCCTCCCGTTTCCCCAGGATACAACGCTCGAGATACTCATGCTGTCTTTCCCGCGGCCTATCGACATCGACCTCGCAGCGACCATGATAAACGCCACGATCAACTCGTTCGTCCCTTACGTCACCGCTCCAAGCGTGACCATGGCAGCCTTCACCCACTCGGCGCAACACGACGCGCTGCAGCTCGTCTCGGCTTCGCATCCCGGCATTCCGGTCCACGTCGACCTCGACTCGCACAGCGAGGACCTGGACGGACATTACCTTCACCTGGCAGAAACATTCCGGTGGGCGAGCGAGGATCGAAGAGCAGAGTGGTTCATGCTGGTCGAGGACGATTTCCCCGTGTGCAAAGGCGGATGGGAAGTGATTTCAACAGTGATGAACATGCTGGAGAGCCGTAAAGCGGACGGGAGCGTCGATGCCGGTTTTATCGGAACGGGCGGGAGGTGAGTCACCAGTCCCAGCCCGACTAGTGGCTATTTCGAGACGACCAGGCTGATCCTCAGCGGACTGATCATCCACAGATCGTATCTCCCTCTCCTCTCGCTCTTGCTGCGGCAGTACTCCGCGCTCGAGGCGCCTCTTCCCAGCTCAATCCGGCGACGGGCGCCCGATCAGGTCGTACAGGACTGTATTGTCGGGAGGAAGGGGTCGCTCTGTGAGAGAGACGAGAACAGGGGGAAAGCAATTATTTCGAGCCGGATCGTGCTGGACCATATCGGCGGCATGGCCACGACGACGCGCGGCAAAGCGCTCAATAGCGACAAATGGAGATGCGGATGGCGGCACGCGTTCCACGGGGACGAGGCGGTGGACGTCGTGGTGGTTTGAGGCGCCGTATTACAGATGTGGCCGTGACGAACCATAATGCCCTTTAATGCCATGCAACGACGCATTGTACAGGACATATCACGCAGAGCATACAGGGCGACTCGCAGATACATCGCCAGCATCACTGTCATGACTCGCTCGTCACACGTCTAGAACTTGAACTTCTCCTTTTCCTTCTCCTTGCCCTTCGTCGCCGCGGCCTTTCTCGCCCGCTTTTGCGTCTCGCCCGCAACGACGTCCTCAAATCCGCTTCGATCCGCATTCGCACCGGGCACATGCACCCTGTTCTGCTGTGCCTGCTGCTCCTCGTACCGCTTCTTCAACTGCGCCTGCGACAGCTCTTCGTCGTCTCCCACCGAGATCTCCACATCGCCGGCCTTGCGCTGGGCGTCAGCGACATCTCGTTTTACACAATTACCCAGACACACCTTTGTACCTCTGTCCTCGGCGCCAAGGACGGATGGGCCTGGGCCCTTGCCGACAGTGGACAAGTCGTAGGCCGTTGACGAACCCATGAAGCCCTTCGCGGACGTTTCCCGCTCGGGAATGACATGGTACAGCTCCTTGGGTCCAGTAGCCTCCTCCGTCTCGGTACCCTCGCGTGTCTTCTTCCGCAGGTCGATGAACTCGGGCGTCTCCAATCCACCAGGGACAGTAGACACCATCGATTGATAGCCGGACGGCGTAGCAAGACCACTCGGCGTCTCCGCACCAGCACCCGGAGCGGCTGCGGATCGGCCAGGTCGCTCCTCTTCCTCCTCTTCTTCCGGCTCGGACTCTTCCTCTTCCTCCTCTTCGCCTATGGGTCAGCTTGACCAAGCGCAGTACACCTGCCAACTCACTCTCCGCGTCCATCTCCTCGATCTGACCCCAAAGCGTTCGGTCGATCTGGTCTTGATGCTGCTGGTCAGCTGCGATCCGGGCAGCGATTGCCGCGCGACTCACCGCAATCTCCGCACCCTGCACAACACCAAACACATCTCCATACAGAGGCCTATTGAAGTCGTCCATTGGTGGTTTGCCCCATCCTCCCGGGTGGAAACCCCACTGGGCCCTGACAGTCAGTCATGGTTCTACCCTAGGTCAACTCGAATCGCTCACCCTGAAGGAATCGGCGCATTCAGTCCTCTTATCCGCAAGTTGGGGTAAGATGGCGGCGGGCCAAACCGCTGCATGGCGATGAGCCAGGGCGGTGGCGCCAAAGGAGGGATCGACAACGCCTCAATCAATTCCTCCGACAGCTCTCCCGGCTTCTTCGTCCGCAGATCCGTCTCCAGCTCCTTGCCCTCGTAGTACCTGCGACTTAGCATTGCTATTGGATGGCATGCAGTACCGACTCACGCCTCGCCAAACTTGGACATGCTCGGCTTGCCCTGGAACTTGAAGAACGCATCGTGCAGCTTCTGATAGTCGATGTCCATCTTGCCCATCTTCGGTTGAACCCGCTCTCTTGTCTTCTGTCTCAGGGTCTGGCTCTCCTCCTTCGCCCTGCTAGCGTCCCGCTGCTCGCCAATACCAGTGTCGGCGATCCACGCTGGGAGAAGGTATGGCGCCTTCTCGATACCCCTCTTTCCTGCAAGGTAGTCCCGCTTGGCGTTCCAGTGCGAAGGGACGGGTACGGTATTCCGATACGACTTGAGCGAGACGAGCAGACGCGGATCACGCGCGTCGGCGTCAAACCATTCTACGACTTCTGGCCGGTCGACCAGTTGCTTCAGCTCGGCGACCGTGAGTTTCTACGATCAGCGGCTGGTCATGTGCACGAGTTCAGAGGACATACCGCCGCCTGCCTCCGTTGCCTTCGCGTCATCCCGTCGTTCTCCTGGCCGGCTTTCCGGGCGTTGTATTGGTCCTCATCTTCCTCGTCCTCATCCGAGTAATACACCTCACCCTTCTTCGGTCCCTCGTCGAGAATTACCTCGCCATCTTCGGCGCGTTCCTTGAAAGACTGGAACACAGAGGCGAATTGCTGATAGGTCGGGTCGGACGTGTCGATCTCGAAGCTCTGGTAAGAGGTGGATGACAAGGTAGACTGGGATAAGCGACGCTTTCAAGGTATTGACACAACCCGATTCCACAACTTCTCGCCGGGCAGCTTCCGGGTGCGTATGATACCTCAACTGGCCAGCTGATGCTCCAATGTGTCCGATGCATATGCCTCGATGGTCTCTTGACAAGAAAGGCGCCCACTCACCTCGGCCTCGCTTTCGGCTTCGCTCTCGGTCACGGGTTCCTCGGAAGGAGCTGCCCCCTTTTTCTGCTTCGCCTTTGCTCTTCGAAGAGCACTCCTAGACTTGGCGGAGCTTTTAGCATGCCCATTGACAGCGGCGACGGGGGCCGGCATGGTGGTATACTGGGGAAAGGACAAATGGAGCGAGTATACTAGAAAGTCGAGGTGTATCGAGGTGATCGTGTGTAGGTTGAAGCAGCGGCGGCGGTGAGCGAAGTGAGAGCGGGACCAATTTGTGCCACTGACCCTTGAAATGCCGGCTTACCCAATGAATTTGCCACATTGGGAAAGTCACTAAGCTGGTACATCCAGCGCTTTGTTGCCACCCAAGTGCAAGTTGTCAGTGCTACCACTCCCTTACTCGCCCTTTCTTTGTTCTCTGGTCCACCTGTCATCTTCACCAACACAACTCATACGCGTCTCTTGCGTCGCCGTTACCAGCAAAGAAGCTTCTCTGCGCTCTCTGTCATCAACAACTGCCTAGACGCTGCGACGGCGACTTCTCGACGCGAACAACTCTATATTCCATATACATCATCACGTTCTCCCACAATGGCCAGCCGACTTCTCTCATCCGCTCTCAACAAGGCCGTGGGACCTCGAGGAGCCCGTGGCACTGAGGAGAAGATGGACGTCGATGGCTACACGCCCGTCACAAACAACAAGAACAACCGACGAAACGGTGGTGCCCCCAACCAGGTAAGCCTTCTATCCCTCGTCCCAGCAGGGTAGAAGGGAGGATTAAAGGAGCGAGCGACAAGCGGAGGCAGCAGAGGTGGCCGTATCCTGTCCAGTAGTATAGATCCACTACCACTTCCCGCTCCTCGTAGCTAGAATCATCCCTCTCATCCCCGTCAATCACACTCGAACGGATTTCCGCATCGAAGGACGATCACGAGGGTCGCGCTACGGCAGCGACGACTTCGGTCTCGGCCTGTCTTCGCTCTTCGCGGACCATACCATCGTATCGTCCGGCCGCTTGGCTTGGCGCTCGTCCTCAGTCATCCGATCGTGACTGCCGCTACTCGTGCTTTCCAGGACGTTCGCGCCCTCGCTTGCGATCCGTTTACGATACGCCGACCTTTCAACATGAGCTGACACCGATCAGAGCCGTGGGAATCGCACTCACAACAACAATTCGACTCCGTATGGACGACCACCACGACCCGGCAGCGACGCTCCCAGCGGACCCGCCTCCGGTGGTAGAAACCCGCGAGGAGGAATCAGTATCCGAGGCGGCGCCTCGGATCCGGTTCAACAAGGCTCGTCGCGCCTTGCTCAAAGGCTTGGAGGCTTTGCCGCAGCTGGTCCGTCCAGTCACAATGGCCGTAGCAACACGAACACGGAACGAGCACACAACGCGCGTGTGAAGCAATCGCAAACCATTGCCGGCGCCGTTGCTCCCCGCAAACCGGAAGTCGCCCTCACTGTCGAACAAGAAGCTTCGGGCAAGGCGTTCAAGGCGAGTCTGGACGATGGCAGCTTCAAGAATTGGTTGTCTGGGCGATACCAGGTGGAAGGCGGTATACTTGACCTTTCGGTATGTTGCGCATTCTTCCAACATTACTTAGCTGACCTCTAGGCCCTCGCTAGCGATCCATGGTTCGCCCAGCAAGGCATCATCCCGTTTACCGAGCCGACCGCGTGGAGAGGAGCTGGAACGTCATTCTTCGTCGCCGTCAACAACGTCGCGCAACGTGTGAGTCACGGCAAGCTTTGCCGGATGCTTCCGGCTGATGAGCAGGAAGAGTCGATGCCAATCAAGATCATCAACTTCGCCAACAATGGTCTCACCTCGCTCGAACAGCTTTCGCGATGCTCATGGTATCTCCGCCAAGTCGAGCGTATCTCCCTTGCAAACAATCCCATCCCTACCTACAACAGCTTGCGCGCTCTTTTGCGGGTCAAGCCCAACAAGGGGGGCCAGACGGGTCGAGGGGCGTACCGCAAGTTGATTGAGTTGGACCTGTCGGGAGTCCCTTTCGTAGCAGACCTCCTCAAAGACGGTGATGAGGCGTACCGGAAGTGAGTCCCGCACACCTGGTATCCGCAGGTGCAAAGCTGACGTGCAGAGCTATCACCGACCTTTTCCCGCAATTACAAATTCTCGACACGGTAAGCCTCGCCGAGCTCGACGCCAAGAAGTCGTCGCCGGCCGCGCCCGTGCCTGCTGCACTGCCGGCTGCGCCTGCGGCCCCCATCATGCCGATTCCTTCCGCATCCGTCGCTGCACCGCCACCGTCGCAGGGCGAAAGCGACCTGGACAAGTTTGCGCGTTTATCGGGCATGACGATGGAGTGGACGTTGAAATGCGTGCAGGAGAACGGAGGGGACTTTGACAAGGCTTGGGTCAACTTTGAGGCTTGCAAGCATCAGATCCCACCCGAGGCGTTTGCGAAAGCTTGAGCGCTGGGCCAGACTATGGAGACGGGAGGGAAGCTGGAGAACGGGAGGGAAGAAGGGGAGCCAGGCATTGGATGAGCCGTTTGCGCGAGGTGTCGCCGTCCCCTAGAAAGAAGAGCATGTTTTACCACACGACAACAACCCACAACAGCATCGAAGCATTCGATTTGTACATTCTATCTACACATTTTATGACATTTACGTGACGACTGTGCCGCATCGTTGTATGATTTACAAAGCACCGGCGAGGGATTGGTGGGTATTAACCACAATGGGCCCCCTGTGATTGATAGGCACGTGCTGCGGTGTGCTATTCATAAACGTAACCCACTACAGACCCTGTAATCGTCACTACCGACTACTTTTTGCAATCGAAAGCGCGTCTTGCTTTGGCCCTGTGACAACACGGGGTTACACCGCATTTCCATACAAGTCACACTTCTTTGCTTCATCCTCGCTCCTGCTGGCTCGCCCCTCTCTTCTGCTGTCCCAGTCACGACCCAGACGCCCCTCACGATCCACCGACCGCATGCTATAATCTGCTACTTCACTGACTCCACGATCGGCGCGACAGCATGACGGTCACGGGCGCGACGACGGCGGGGCTCGCGACGGCTTCGTACACCCCGCCCTTCAAATCCGTGTCGAGCAACCCGCCCGCGGTGCAGATCACTGGATCCGTCACGAGTGAGCAGTCCACAACCTAGCTGCCAGGCGAAGCTGACATGCAGGCGCGGTCTCTGTACGCTCTAGTCTGCCCCCAAGTCATCCATAGCTCACTCACAGAACAATCCGACCGGCTCGGCAGGCACGAGCGATTCCGACTATGCATGGGCATATCTCCAGGCGCATATGATGAGGTGCGCTACGGACCTGCCCTCGCTGATCGGCCAGAGGAGGTTTGGCCTCATCCATTGCTTACCCCGCAGTCCACCATCATATCGCTATGCCTACCTCCTGTGGTTCGTCCTCGCCCTCTTTGCCATTCTCTACGCCATCTCACACCACCTGCGCCTCTCCGGCGGGTCGCTAGGCGCCTCCTTCGCCTCTTTCGGGATGCGCAGACACACCCTCGGCTCGAAGAAGCCCGGACGGCGGAATCGCGCTCTGCCCAGCAACAACATCATCCTCACTCTAGGCCTCATTACCATCATCACCGCACTCATGTGTCTCATCGGCGCAGACTACATCGTCCCCACCTCGTCGACGCTCAACTTTGCCGACTCGTTCCGCAAACGCGCAGCTGCTTCGAGCACCGCCCCGGGCTATACCATCTCCAAATCGTTCTGGACGCTGGGTTCGCGCTTCGGCTTCATCGCCTTTGCGCTCATGCCGCTCGTCGTGCTCCTCGCCCTCAAGTCGCCGCCAGTTGGATTCTTGTCCCTGCGCGCGTTGACACAGCTGTATGCGGACAAGCTGGCGATGCTGCATCGAGGTGTTGGCTGGCTTGTCTGGGCGGTGACGACGGTGCATGTTGCGCTGTGGTCGGTGCAGTTGTTCGAGGACTCGAGAAACGGCCGCGCAACGTGGTTCTTCCTCTGGACGAACTACCGCTTCATCTTTGGCTGCGTGGCGTACTTTGCATTGACGGCGGTGATGGTGCTAAGTCTGCGGCCCATCCGCAAGAACGGCTACGAGGTGGGTCCGCGTGTTCGATGCAGCCAACATTCTCCGCGTTCTACCGCCATCGCTGACATCAGTTCTTCTACATCGCCCATGTCGTCCTGGTTATCCTCACAATGGCCGCCTGCGCAGTGCACCACCCAGTGTTATGGTACTGGATGGCTGCGGCCGGCGGCCTGTGGGCGCTCGAGCGGATCATCCGGTTCATCCGCTTCGCACGAGTCAACGCGTTGTTCGGCAAACGGCGGACGGCGCCTTTGCTAGCCGGCCCTAGCTATGCCTACGTTCCGACTCACGAGAACGCATATGACATGCAAGAGTTCAAGCCGCCTGTATCGGACTACCCGGCTCATCCGACGGACAAGACGTTGCCGCGCGTGCCGGCCCACGGTGGCCGCGAAACAACCCCGGAGCCGGACTTTGGGCAACAGCGCAACAGCGGCGGATACTACGACGAAGGATCGCTGCAGCCCTTGGGCTCGTACGAGTCAAGACATGGCCACAATTCGGCTTACCCCGATCCATACGCCCCTAGCACGCACGGCACACTGTTTGGAGAGGAGATGAAACTTCCGCGGGATGCGTCCATGAGCCAAATGAACCGCAATTCTGCGGCTGCGGCTACGGCGACCACGCTCGTCGCGCCAGAGGTGCCTGCCGGCTTTGCTCAGGCCCAGCTACTCCCTTCCCGGACCATACGACTCACGATCAAGCTCCCCCGACCGTTCAAATGGGCTGCCGGACAAAGCTGTCTGCTGTACTTGCCGGAGCTGTCCAGGATACAGTCGCACCCGTTCACAATCGTCAACAATGACAATGACACCGAAATGATCGTGCTCGTCAAGGCGCGCAAGGGCCTCACTCGCAAGCTATATAACCACATCCGGGCGCGTTCGCTCGCATCGGTTGGCGTCCACCCGGACAAGGACAAGCGATATTCGAACAACACCGTTCGGGCCGCTGGCGAGGAGGTCCTACAGATGCCGCCGGTGCACGTCCGGACATGGGTGGATGGGCCGTTCGGATCTTCGAAGCGCGTTCGGTGGAACGAATTCGCCACGGTCGTGATCATCTGCGGAGGCTCTGGTGTGAGCTTCGGCGCGGCCGTTTGCGACCATGTATGCCGGTTGTTGGCGCACAATCGAGACATCGCCTCGCGCAAAGTCAAGACGCAACGGGTCCGGTTCTGCTGGGTCGTGCGTGAATACGCTGAGATCGCGTGGGTGGCCGGTCAGCTGTACCGATGCCGCCAGCTCGTCACCCACGCTCAGCTCGAGATCAGCATCTTCGTCACGCACGCGGCGAGGCCGCAGGGGGACGACTTTGCGCTACCGCAGCCTGGTTTCGCCAAGTATGGGCGGCGCGATTCGCAGGACAGTCTGGCCAGCGATATGTCTCGCGACTCGGCGGGTGCGCTCGATATGGACCTGGAAGAGCCGAGCGAGACGTCGCCATCAGGGGATCTTTCGACGCAGTACGCCGATGTGATTGACCTGACGAATTACGACGATGAGGAGGATGTGAATGACCCGGCGGACCAGCACCTCTCGAACAAGATCCAGCACCAGGGTAAGGTGCGCCGGGCGAGGAGTCGGAAGGCCGCGAGGGGTCAGGGAAGGCACAGTGGCAGCAAACACATGTCGGCTAGCTCGTCGTACCCGCCTGCCCCCGCGCCGAGGAAGCGGCCGTCAATGCTGGGTCTCGACGATGCGTCACACCAGTATGCGGCTGCCGCGGCGGGTACAAGCGACGCGTACGATGCGCTCATGCCGGACCCGCTCGCCCACCACTCCGGCCGAAATCCTTTCGACCGGTCGTCGTACGCCTCGGAGCAGTCGCCCTTTGCAGGCGGCACCCCGTCCGGTTCGCGGTACAGCCTCAATACCGCCGCGCAGGACCCATACGCCCCTCCGCCGCCTCTCCTCAAGCCGAACCGCCAGTCCTTCCGCTCCATTTCGGACTCGACGTATGGGATGTACGACCCGTACGCCGGTGGAACGGGCTTGCGGGGCCCGTCGCCCAGCCCGTCGATCATGATTTTCGATGATGCGCAGTCTATAGCAGGCGAGTCGACGCGCAACATGTTGTCCCGGGCAAGCCGCACGGGCAGTATGGTCTTCCTGGATGAAGGCGGTGCGGGCGGACGCGGGCTGGACGGCGATGGTGGAGATGGAGGACTGTGGGTCGATCAGGCGGATTACGCGGCCATGAGCATCATGGCTGAGGTTGCGCGACCCGGCAAGCCGAAGCTGGCGAGTGTGCTCGAGGAGGAGATTGCGCGAGCAGGAGGCGCGATGATCGTTGCGAGTGAGTGGACGCGTCAGAATGATGTGAGGGCCAAGAGCTAACGCGTAGCGTGCGGACCCGTCACGCTCAACACGGTCGTGCGCAACTTGGTAGCTAAGCATATCTCGCCGTCGAGGATCAGGCACGGCGACAAGCGGGGCCATATTGCGATCTACAGCGAGGATTACGAGTCGTAGGGGTCACAGGTTGGTTACGACCTGCTGCCGGACCGGATGTGCCGTCGAGGTTTCGGAGGATGGGGCTTCGGAGGGATGGAGGGATGTGGTGCTGAAACGATGCGCCCGCTTGTTATCCTAGTCACCGCACGGAGACGCGACGAATCGGACGGACTATGACGTTGATGCATTCACGACTTGCTACCTGCCTAGACTTGCTGTCCGTGTTCGCGGCTGGGCAGACACCAGTCTGGGATATTCCGACAATCTGTCCGAGCCTGGCATTGGACAGAGTCGAGAGATAGTCATCGTTGTCATCTTCAGTCGTCGCATTGCGTTGCTGCATCGTCGGTATGGTCATGATATGGGTCGCCGTGTACGGCGACATCCAGTCTCTATTCTGGCGTCTCGGCTCGACTCATGACATTCCCACCATGTTCTTGACCACCTGCGTAATAAGCCTGTCGTACCAAGACTGTGCGCGCTGTACTCACTGTTCGCGCATACGGGATATAGCTGAGCGAGTACTGTACGCGTCAACGCGGTCCTCAAGCGGGATGCATGAGAGAGACGCCTATGATCACTTACCCATAGGTACGCCAGGTATTGCAGCTGAGATCAGCAATTGCGTCCTGTATCGGCCGATGGACTCACGATGACGAAGATGATGCAGAGGATGGCGGGCAGGAGGAAGGCCGCGACGAAGGTGAGCGCCAGCATGATGAAGAGGAGGATGGTCGCGACGACGCGGACGGGCTTGAACATGGTCTCGAGCTGCTTCTTGAAGCCGCTGCGAGTGAGCACGACGTCCAGCGTGAATCATCCAGGGACATCGACGCACATCAGGAAGCCGGTGCCGACGAGGGAGATGATCGTCCCGACGGCGAAGAGAGCTGTGCGTCAGTGACGAGTAGCAATGAGGTTGAGGGGCGCGTTGCACAGCTGGTCGGAGGCCTGTGAACGATCTCAAGTACTGGACTGACTCGCGAATGCCCCGGTTGCGCCCAGGAAGAGCAATACAGCGCCCAACATCGAGATGGCCAGTCCTCCTACGAAGCCTGCCGTCAGTGACCCGCCGACCGCTTAGAGTCAAACGCACACGCCGCGAAGCCGCCGAGACGCTGGGTGCGAGTCAAGCCCAGGCCGGAGAAGGCGGACTTGTTCTGCGGGGGTCAGCGAGTGCATGCTCGGCTCCCGGATCGAGTCGGGAGATGATTATCTAGGCGACAAAGACTCACACCGCCAAATATGACATCGTCCGTCTGCTCGTCGAGGTCTATGCGGGAGTCAGCTGCTGCGCGAGAGGCGGAAAGTGGGTCTGAACGCACTGAACCATCCCTTGGGCATATTGATCACGAGTTATGGCGTGGGCGAGGTTGTGTCTCGAGTAGCTTGATTACAGAAAGAACTCTGCTCAGGCAGACTTCGAGGTTCGACAGCGATGCGAGTAGTCAAGGTGCGGAACGATACTGCGCAGGCAAGCGACGGGCCAAGAAGTTGTCGTCGCCGTCGCGTCGCTGCGTTCCGCGTCGACCGCTGGCCGAGGCACCGAAGCGAGCGCCGAAGCGGCTATCGCCGCCGGTCTACACGCTCTCAGCGTGGTGCGGGTGAAGCGATGACAACGGGCCGGACTGCGTGCTTTGTTGTTCATCCTCTGCACTTTCCTCGTCCCCGACATCAACCATGTCACAGCTGCTCACGTCCATCCAATCCCGCCTGACTACCACGTCCACGCTCCTGCTTGAGCGCGGACGAATCTTATCGCTCAACCTCCCTCCGAGCGCATCGTCCACTGCCCAGATCACCCGTAACCTCACCACGCTCCGCACCGACCTCGCCAAGCTCGAGGACGAGGTGGAGCTCGAAGCGGCTGGTCTTGCCGTCGGCGGCAAGCGGAAGGGCAAAGCGACAGAGGGTGAGCTGGAACGGGCGCTGAACGAGGCGGCGGAGCGGTATGATCGGTTATTGGAGATGCTGGAGGAGGACGATACGGGGCGGGAGCGGGCTAAGAATCTCAAGCGCGAGGTCAAGCGGTGAGCCTTGTCTCTCGCTTTTGAATCATGACCCTGATGTCAGTGTATCTCGGTCACCCTCGCCGTCCCCGTCCGAGCGGGACGCGGTCTCGCCCCTGCCGAAGATCAACGTCGAACGGAGCGGGACGCCCCGGCTGAACATCGAGCCCCCCACGCCCATCACGTCCGGTCCGTTCAGAGATTACCCAGACGACGCGGACGAGGCGGAGGCCCAGCGAGCCGACGGCGGCAGGACCCCGCAGGATATGCTGGATGAACAGCAGGTGATGATGAACGGTCAGTCGAGATGAAGACCGTGAGGCAAGGTGATGATGGCTAACCCGGCAGACCAGGATGAGCGCCTCAACCTCTTGTCCAGCTCAATTGGACGACAGAACCACCTCTCAATACAGATCGGGTCGGAGCTGGACCTGCACCATGACTTGCTCGAGGACACGGATGCCGCTATGGATCGGACGGCCGCGAGGCTGGGTCGCGCTCGGAGACGGTTGGACACGGTTGCGCATGAGGCTAAGCAATATGGTGCGTCGCAGATGCCATCTTCGTCGTACAGCCATGCTGACCTGCAGGAAGCACCATCACCATCATCGTGCTCATCTTCATCCTGCTCATTCTCATCATCGTCTTCAAGACGTAGTACCCCGCCAGATCGCCTGCTTTGTACCGCCACAAGTTGTAAACCATGTAACATCCTGACGCATATAGTACATCAAAACCCAGTATTTACATCTGCCCAAGACCCTACTTCTGCTCCGCGAAGACTTCTTGCACGTCTTCCTACTTATCAGCATGTCCACCCGGATCACCCCAGCTCAATACTCACTCTCTCGGCCTCGTTCTTGTACTGCTCGACGTCCTTGGCAAGCTGAGACTTGTCGGGATCCTGCTGGTGCGCGGTGTTGTGATCTTGCAGTCGGTGGACCGCCATCATGCCCAGCACAGCGCGGCGGACTACAATCAGCCAGGTCTCCGCTGTGTTTCAGCCGACTTACAGGTCTTCTTCGCGTCGAAGGCGGCCTTGACGCTCGGGAGCAGGTCGACCGCCTTGTCTGATGCGTTCGTCTTGAGCCAGGGGTGGTTGAGCAGCTCGTCGGCCGTCGGCCGATTTGTGGGGTCAATGGTGAGGCAGGATCGCACAAACTCCCGGGCGGTGTCCGACACGCCTTGCCAGTACTCGGCCTGCGGGTCAGATTCCACAGCGTCGAATACCTTGGATACTAACCGGCTCGAACTTGTAGTCCCCGTTGCAGATGGCCTGCATCTCCTCGTACTGCGAGTCTCGGTCGAATGGGGTGTATCCACACAGCAAGAAGTAGCTGCCCATAAGCCAGGATCTCTTGGGCTCCAGTGCCAGGGCTCACCTGATGACTCCAATCGCCCAGATATCCACCGGCTTGCCATGTCCCGCCTTCTTGAAGATCTCGGGCTGATCGTCAACATTCGCGCCAGTGAGCTCGAGCGCCGAGTCCACGTACAGCCATGTATCCGGGAGTCTGAGAATGAGCTTTCGGCTGCCATCAAATATCACGACGAGAAGCTCACCCCGCAAGTAGTCGTCAAAATCGAGAACTTGTCCTCCTCGAGCACCTTGGACAGCTGGTCGTCAGCTTCGCTGACGCTGGACGCGTACCCCAAAGTCCGCCAACATGAGCTCCGCATCCTCGGCCTTGCTCTCGAACAGAATGTTCTCCGGCTTCAAGTCTGGCCATCAGATCGCGCGCGCAAGCTTGTCATCGAACTCACCGCGGTGGACGATCCCCTGGTCGTGCAGGTATTTGGTAGCCGACACGATCGTGCGGACGATAGACGCGGCATCCCTGGCCGTCAGCCATGGTCCAAACTTCTGAAGAATCTCAGCGCACTTCTCAAAGTAACTACCTCTGGCGCAGATCCGGTCAAATAGCTCTCCCCCGGTACACAAGTCGAAGACGAGCTGCCCGTCAGCTGCAGCACCTACTGATCAAGCATGGACGGGACAGGAGATGTTCCCGCTGTCCCGCCTCGCCCATTTATTGCTCTCTTGCCCGCATCCAACATGGGAGTACAACTCACATAGAGGTTGTGCGTCGTCTCGAAGAAATCGTGCAGCTGGACAATGTTCTTGTGACCGGCCGAGACACGCTTCAGCACCGCAATCTCATTCCGCACCTGCGCGTAAGCTGACTATGACTCGCAACCGACCTGCGAGGCTAACCATGTGTTCTCGCCCGACCAGGAACTTCTTGTTGAGGACTTTGCACGCGTAGTACTTGCCGGTCTGCAATGTCAGTCGAGCTATCATGGATCACTGCGCGGGGTGGGAACTGGACGTACCGTGATGTGGACGCATTCCTTCACGACGGCGCTAGAGGTGAGCTACGAGCGGCGGTCTTTGAAATGATGCTCACTAAGTACCGCTGAGGCATCAGCTTCGTGATACGGTCGGACACGGTAGGGTGGGAATGGGGTCACTCACCTGCCGAGCGTCTTGCCGGTCTTGTACTGCGCGCGTGAGCTACGCGCTGGTTCGAGGGATGAAAGAGAAGGTCTCCTACCTGGCAGGGGACTGTCTGAGGCGCCATCTGGATGTGTAAGATGTGAAACGACGAGTAGAACTGAGGGCAAGATGTTGACGAGTCCGGGCTGTGCGGGTACACAGCGCATTCATTGATTCAAGCCTGCCTGCTTGCATCATGACACGGCCAACGTCCCTTCCCGACCACCGGCGGAATCACCGACCACGTGTATAGGTGTTACCGTGGGAATGATCGAGGCGGCCATCGCCGTCAGATGAAAGGGACATTACAGAAGTCGTCCACCCCGGAGATGAATGGCAAGCTGCAATTGATGGATGCTCGAGTATCTGTAGTCTCTCGCGTACGGTCGGTGTCAGCGCAGGACGCGAGCACACCTCACCGGCTCGCCAATCTCGCTGCCAAGTCGGTCGGCATGTGCGGCACAAGCCTAATGGTGCGATGTATCTGCAAAACAATCGCCGAGCGCATGAGCGCCGTCGGCTTCTTGACGACCAATCACGCCATCCTGAGCACGCGGTATGCGCTGCCATGCGTTAGCTGACGCATCTGACGCACGACTCACCATCCTCCACCGGGAAGACGCCATACAGAACACGCGGTATGCGCTGCCATGCGTTAGCTG